>KB670725.1:1017175-1077357 GCA_000349105.1 Anopheles epiroticus
GTAAGTGTTTCTTTATAGAGATGGCGCTAGCGTTTAACGTATTTTAAATTGAAATGTTTCCTCGAAGTGTCACGTCAGTTTTTTGGTGATATTATCGGGAATTTCTATCTGAATTGTTTTGTAAATGTCGCCAATTATTTAATTCATTTCTGATTTGATAATTCGGGAGGAAAATTTGAAAATCTTCAAGAGTTGGGCTCGCACTTTGAGTCTAGAAGTCAAAGTGACCAGAAGCAGCTCGGCTGTAACAAGAAACGATTCCCAGAATGGGCGAACAATTATAAGTCCAAGTGACAACAATCAGCTTAACCGCGACCAGAAACGATTCCCAGAAGTGAAAAAAGTTCACATATTACCACACAACAGTGAATTACTTCGTAACAGCTTCATATACAGAATTTCACAAAAGCCATAGCAGAACCAGCAAAAGAAACATACATTTTCAGGCATATGACTCCAGCTAGTCGAAGCCTTCCATAAAGAAAGTAAGCCTCTGGATGTAAGAATATACTATTCAGTGTTGGTTGACAAGCTACAGGCTTAAGAGCGACAAAAAGCAATCGACACACAAGAATCTTGAACATTTCTAGAATGGATTTTGAGGAGTTCAGGTGCAACTGCTTTTGGATGGTAAATGATGGGGAAGGCAGGGAGAATGCATGGCAGTGGGACAGCCTGTTCCAATATATTACGTACCAGAAGACGGTGAAAAAAGGAAGAGCGGTTCCGAACGGTTATGGCGGTTTCATAGACCCCATATATCCACTGGTGTATCGGTTTGATGTATTGCACAATGATGATTTTGACGATCCAGATTTGCTATTCAACATCTACGACAGAGGTAAGTGTTCCGCTGAAGGTGTTTCTAATCACGTTTCCGCTACATAGTGGGTTTGTAATTTTGCAGAAAACGTACGGCTGAAACCAAATTTCGCACGCGGTGTGCTAGGCTTTAAGAACTTCCCCACTTCGCTGGATGTTCAACCTCACCCATTACTTATCACAAAATTCTACAGCCTGAGTTTCGAGATGCTAAACAATCCTGTGGGAGAGTGGGCGTTCGTTAAAAATCCTATTCTAAAGTTCCTGCTCAAGTATGGACCACACGTGAATCTGAGTCAGGAAGAGCTACTGGAAATGAGCAATGAGTGTGTTAACTCCCCGTTTTTAGAGGAAACCGTTGAGAAGATGTACTGATATTATTTAACATAGCATGTGTCTTCATGAGAAAGCACAAATAGAAGCGGAAGAATCCGAGGTACTATATACGCGAGGAGCATTAACTGTACAAAGAGCCAGGTCATACCGGCTGCCGATATGATGCGATGCACGACAGGGTCAGCAAATCAGCCAGCTTCACGTTTTGGCTATTTTTTCTTGTTACTCATGCTGAACGTTCAACTCCATCCGATTCTGTTGCACCGCAAGATAAGCTGGAGCAGGATCAATTGCTGTGCATGGCACCGTAGAATGTGCCAATATGTATATAGTTAATGGGTATCCACTGGTAGGCTAGTAAAATAGCGCAATTCTGCATACCCAAAATAGAATAAACAACAATAAAGGAATACATTAAAATGTACACTCTTTCAACTGTCATTTTGATTCCAGATATCTTTATGCGGTTGGGTGGAGCACGGTATGGGGTGTTATGCTTTGTAATGTTTTATGTTGTGTTGTGTGAACGCAGGCAAAATGCTTCGGAAAGAGTGAGTTCCGAATCAGAACCCGACTGCGACTCTCGCGCACGCAGCTGTCAGATAAAGCGGCACCGGCCATCACATTCTCCATTGACATTTCCAAACACAAACAAAAGCAAATACCACCTGCGAAAGGTAACACGCGCTGCGCCCAAAGATAGAGACCAAAGCGCGATGAGTTCTGCATTCAGTTCTGGTGACAATATAGTAGAGAATCAAATCCAGGACACCGCCGTGGTGGATCGGATAGAGTTGGCCGACATCTGGAACAGTGAGCAACGGGAGCGTTGCTGGCGTTGGATAGAGCAGCACAACCTCAAACGAGTAATGCGGAACTGGGAGGGAGAGTTTGGAAGCAATGTTCTTCAGTCGAGCTAATATCATCTGTTTTTCAGGTTGCGCTACAATTTCCGGACAGTGCGCTACACCACAGCGTCCAGATTGTGCGAGAGCTGCAGGAGTGGCCGGGCAGTTTCGGTTTGGCTCTGTTCGTGTTGGGCGACACGTCCTACGGCAGTTGCTGCGTGGATGAGATCGCGGCGGCCCATGCAAATGCAGACGGCATCGTGCACTTTGGCCACGCGTGTCTCAGCAAGGTGGCCCGCATTCCGGTGCTGTATGTGTTTTTGCAGCTGACGTTTAACACTGAGCATCTGCTGGCCTGTCTGTTCAGCGAGTTGACCGAATGCACCATTCCGCTCGTCTGCTTCTACGAGATTGCGTACGCAAATGCCGTCAACAAGGCCAAAAACGTACTGGTGGAACGGTTTCCTAATGCGACGATAGCCACAGTTGCCGAACCGGACCAGCAAGCGGACTTACTTTGCTGGAAGTTGGACGCGGCGCACGACAAACAGAGCGACGAGCGGATAGTGCTGTATGTGGGGCGAGATAATTTAAGCTTCTTCAATACCGCAGTAGCTTTTGCCGTCTCCCACTGCCTGTTGTACGATCCGAGTCGCGCCGACCCGCGGCTAGAACGCACGGATGCGCTCGGTGCGAAGTGGTTGCGCCGCCGGTACTATGCCATCGAGCGATGCATGGACGCTAGGGCGATCGGCATCGTGGTGGCAACTCTATCCACAAAGGGCTACCTGGAGATTGTGTCTCGCGTGCAGCGGCTAGCGAAAGCGCGCGGCGTACGAACGTACCTCATCTCCATCGGCAAGGTAAACCCGGAAAAACTGGCCAACTTCGTCGACATCGACTGTTTCGTGCTGGTCGGATGCCCGGAAAACGATGTGTTTACGTCGCGCGAGTTCTTCCGCCCGCTGCTGTCGGTGTTTGAGGCTGAGATGGGATTGAACGTGGCGTGGCGCGAAAAACTGCTCGCCTCCTACACTACCAACTTTGCTGACCTGCTGCCGAACGGTCGACTTTACTCTGACGTGGACGAGGTGGCCGCTCTGGCCAAGGAAGTAAACGAAACGGCAGACGTAAGCTTGATTACGGGTCGTGCTAGGCATGCTACAGCGCGGGAAGAAGTAAATGGGTTACAGACGAATGACACGTGCACCGAGGTAGCGGCAAAGGGCAGGAATGAAATAGCACAGATCACCTCCGCCGACCAGTTCGGCAGCAGATCGTGGCAGGGGTTGGAGCAGAAGCTGGGCCAGGATGCTCCAGCGCTCGTGCAGGAGGGAAGGTCCGGTATACCGATCCGCTATAAGAGCGATCCCAACAGTTCGGATTAATCTTGGCTAAATGGCGGTAAAAGTCAATAGCGGGTAACGTGGAACAGGGTTGGTTATTGTTGAGAGTAATAAATGTTATCCGTATGTTAACACTCGAACGGTCAAAAGCTAATTCAGCTTAGTAAGAGATAGGGTAACGTTGAGGAAAAAATCCAGTAGTATAGAAACGTCCAGGTTCCACTTTGCCTTGTAAAAAAAATATGTTACGACACGTATTTGACTGTACAAAACTACATGCTCGGAGTTTTTCGGAATCATCTGGAGCTGTCTGGAGCCGTATTTACATGACGGACGATATCAAACCCTTTGGAATCTTGGAATTAATTTTAGCTCAAATGGTTCCGACGGTTCCGATGGTTCCGGACGGCTGCGATGCATTCAAACAATTCCAAGTCAACGAACCCAACACTACTGTCAAACCACGCAGAATCCAGTTTCGAGTCATGCATTGACAGATGGTTATTTGGAGGCGTACACAACCAGATTTTATTTTCCAGTGGTTTTCCTCTTTCGGTAGCTAATAAGAAGGGGATATTGCAGGGTGTTTTCCTTTTACATCATAAACATTTAACACTATTTCTTGCATATATTTCCATATTTTGGTATTCCATCCCACAGAAAGGTGACACTTGACAGCTGTCGCGCAGCTTGGCGCTGGTGCACACTGTATAACCTACCGAGCAGGGTTATTCAGCACGAGCTGAAGAAAACAAGGTTGGTGGGAGACGTGTTGCGCAAAACTCGATCCGACTGCAAGCTCAGATCAACGATTAGCAAACCGAAACCCCGTCCCAATCAACTGTACCGTGCCGCTGCAATCAATGGCTTCGCTACTGAAGTTTTCGGCTGGCCTGCGGGCGTACAGCCGTGGCCACCAGCTACTCTTCCGGGTAAGACAGCATCATTACCACCATCCTCCCCACAAGGGTTGTTCGTGACACTGTGCAGCTTACCCGATGGGTGATGAAATTAAAATTACGTAACAAAAAGATATCGGTCCTAGTGCGGATTGCGCGATGCCGTGTGTGTTTCCTAACGGCCAGAGGCCACCGGCAATGCACCTTACCCTTTCTATCGAGCTGCAACGTGAGAAAACCTCGGTTTACATCAGCTAATTGGTTGTGTTCTGTGTGTATGTGTTTTCATTTCCCCACAGCGCACTAAGGTGTCGAATGCGGCCGAATTCCGGGCCGCTCTGGTGAACGTCCCGCCGACCGAGGTGACCACGCTCGACAGTGGATTGCGCGTGGCCAGCGAAGACTCCGGCTCGCAGACGGCCACTGTTGGTCTGTGGATCGATGCCGGCTCGCGGTACGAGAACGACAACAACAACGGGGTCGCCCACTTTCTGGAGCATATGGCGTTCAAGGGCACGGCCAAGCGCTCACAGACTGACCTGGAGCTGGAGGTGGAAAACATGGGCGCGCACCTGAACGCATACACGTCCCGTGAGCAGACTGTGTTCTACGCCAAGTGTCTGTCGAAGGACGTGCCAAAGGCGGTCGAGATCCTTTCGGACATCATTCAGAACTCAAAACTGGGCGAGGCGGAGATCGAGCGTGAGCGGGGCGTGATCCTGCGCGAGATGCAGGAGGTCGAGAGCAACCTGCAGGAGGTGGTATTTGACCATCTGCACGCGACCGCCTACCAGGGCACGCCGCTCGGCAACACCATCCTTGGGCCGACTAAAAACATTCAATCGATCGGCAAGTCAGATCTGCAGCAGTACATCGATGCGCACTATAAGGCGCCGCGCATAGTGCTGGCCGCGGCCGGTGGCGTTCGCCACGGTGATCTGGTGCGGCTGGCCGAGCAGAGCCTCGGTAAGGTGAGCTCGAGCGTGGACGGAAAGGCGGCGGCACTGGCTGCGTGCCGGTTTACCGGCTCAGAGGTGCGTGTGCGCGATGATTCTCTGCCGCTGGCGCACGTGGCCATCGCCGTCGAGGGTTGCGGTTGGACCGACCAGGACAACGTGCCGCTGATGGTGGCGAACACGCTGATCGGTGCCTGGGACCGCTCGCAGGGTGGTGGCGCCAACAACGCGTCCAAGCTGGCCGTTGCGTCCGCGACGGACGGCCTTTGCCACAGCTTCCAGTCGTTCAACACCTGCTACAAGGACACGGGCCTGTGGGGCATCTACTTCGTGTGCGATCCGCTCAAGTGCGAGGACATGCTGTTCAACGTGCAGAACGAATGGATGCGCCTCTGCACGATGGTGACCGAGGGTGAGGTCGAACGCGCGAAGAATCTGCTCAAGACGAACATGCTGCTGCAGCTGGACGGCACCACACCGATCTGTGAGGACATCGGCCGTCAGATGCTGTGCTACAACCGCCGCATACCGCTGCCAGAGCTGGAGCAAAGAATCGATGTAAGTGCGGCAATGATGGTAGTCGTTGCAGCTTTATTAACGTGTGCTTTCTTCCCTTCCACACAGAGCGTCACTGCCCAGAATGTACGCGATGTCGCGATGAAGTACATCTTCGATCGGTGCCCTGCCGTTGCCGCTGTCGGACCGGTCGAGAACCTGCCCGATTACGTGCGGATCCGCTCGTCCATGTACTGGACCCGCCTGTAAGATGTTTCTGCTCGATCTGTTTTCACAAATCCATGTGATTGGAACATCCACCACAATATGGCAATTGGCAGACGAAGAGCCCTCGGCAAGAGGTGCAACGAAATGTGATCTACAAGGACACCTGTGGCACACATCATTACTAGAAGCGGAGGGCGAAGAAGGACAGCTACTGCCGCTCGTCCGTTTGAGTGCCTCCACCATTACCTTCCTTGATTTGTACAGATAGCCCGAAATTCAAATTAAAATACGTTAAACCAAAAACAAAAAAATAAATTATGAACTGAGCCAGTTTTATTTGATGGGTGTTGATGATTTCTTGCAACAGCTTTAAGTAAGTATTAGTCTATTTATGAAACATTAATTCTAGAGAGCCCTAAGGAACTAGAATGTCTGGGTTCCAACGCAGGCGATGTGCTGGTACACGTAGAAAAACGTATTAGTAATCCAAACAGAGTTTGAAATCCTTTGCAGTAACTAAATCTGCGGTCGAGTAAATAATGAACAGTATCCATTGCAACCAGTCGAAGTCGAGCCGCGGCTTGCGTTGGTGAGATCGAATTCCTTTTTGTTGCTTCCGTTGCTGCAAAATCAATACTGCATGCTGCTTCCAAGAGTAGTGCCCCAACAACCCGGGGCTACATTCCGCTTACATGTCACGTATTTCATATGTTTCAATTTCGAGACTAAAACTATCATTTTTACTCATTCTCAGTCGCCTTTTCCTTGCTGCGGCTCTTGGCGTCCCGCTCGGTTTCATCGGTTCCGTTTCCGACACGCCACGGGGCAGAATGGCATCCGACACGTGTGTGTGTGTGTGTGTGTGTGTGTGCTTTATAGCGTTACTGAAATTCGCCCATTCGTGGTCGATACCGATTCGCCCTGATATAATGCTTAACTTTTCACAAGCTGGTAAGTCCCGCATTAGCGAAAGAATTAAAGAATGGAGCTTAATAATGGTATTTCACGGTGTGATGTGTGATGACCGTTGCTGGAATAGTAAAAAGTTTGATTACCAATTAAAGTTATTAAACAGAAAGCGAACGAGGGCTAGGAAGTGCACCTAGGTGAAAAAAGACGAAGGATATCATGTAAAACAATGTAATTCATCCATAATATCAGCGTCGGTAACATAAGAATGATCGATTCTGACAGCACAGTTGCTCGTTACGTGCCATAATGTTCGTTTGGTACACTTCCCCGATCGGGGTTCATGGTGCACAGCTTGGAGTCATATTTTTGTCCAAAAGCTTCCGACCATGATGGAAGCAGCAGGATATGGAGAAACAAGCCGATAGGAAAGGGAACCACCATACCCAAATGCTATTTCATGCTCCGTTGGCATACGTGGCAGCTGTAGAAGTACGTATTCAAAATGGAGAGAGGTTTGTTAAAGCATTTTGCGCTAGCGGTTCTGGAATGGGAACAGTTTCGTCTAGGCCTAGGAAATGCGGACGGTGCTGAGTTTGAAAGTAATTGAATATCATCGAAGTTTTACGATTATGATAGCCCGGAGGAGCGGTAACGGGGATAATCAATCTGAAGGCAGGGTACTGGGAGGTTTCCCAGGAGCAGATGTAACTGTAGCACACACCATCCCCAAAGAGCCATGCTTGTGTGAGCAGTGTGTCCTAAGTAAACCCCATTAGAAAAGCTCCTACGCACTCGAAATGGACACACAAAGTTTGAAGTTGTCGAGGTCGTAGCTTCATCTGATATAAGTTTGCACGCGTACGGCTACGGGAAGGAGATGGAGGAAGGGAGGGATGGATGGAGTGAGAGTAAGAGAGAGAGAGAGAGAGAGAGAGAGAGAGAGAGAGAGAGAGAGAGAGAAACAGGGACAGGGAGAGGGAGAGAAAGTTGGAAAAGTCATAAAACCGGGCATGATAAAACGAAAACCTAGCCTAGTGGCTCCTAGCCTTCCCACACTCCGCCCAGAAGCGGCGTGTAACAAACGGAAATCCACACAAATCTTCAGTGTTCATTGTTGCGACGCTCTTCACTTAGCGAATGAAATCCAACCGCAGACGCCGTGACGATTCTCTACTACCGCTCGCATCGGTGCGGATGGGTGGCAGAAGCGGAATAATGTTATTTATAACAAAAACGATTTTAAATTGAATGATTATTCAAATTAAACTGTGATCGAAAAATTAGAACCATTTTTACGTTCGTTCAGATAGCGTAGGATGGGCTGGTAGGATGCTTCTTACCGAACCCAGGCCGCTTCTCGGTCACTGTGGGACGTGAATTTCCCCAATTGACCATGAGTTGTAATTGGAATGCGACCGAGAACAAACAGTTTGTGGGAAACTCGACCGGTTTTCCCATCGATTAGCCACCGGGTAGCTACAAGCAAGATGCATTGATACGAAACATACGAGCCATTGGTGGTAGTCAAGAAAATAGTAAATTTTACTAGCGTTGAAGTGACCCCGTGAGCAGCGAAAGGGGGAGCTAGTCGGCGGTACGGGTTCGGCGAGTTCAGATGAACCCAATAAGTTCAGTATGAGTATTGTCAATTCCGGACACTACTCAGCCGTAGTCGTTTCAGATTTTTGGTCAGAGTCGTAATCAATTTTTGCATAGGCGGAGTCTGAGTGTACCCAGGACTCCACTGGGGATTACTCATCACTAATTGGAGGTAAGCTTTGGCCGTGCCCGGGAGCGTGGGTAGCCTGCGGCATTGGTGGTTGTCATGTTACACATGAATGATTTTTTAGCCATCGCATTTAACCCTGCTGCGTTGGAGTTAATTGCATACTTAATGTGCCTGTTGTACTTCAAACCTGTCTCGTTATATTGCTAACAACTGTTGACAGTTTGGTTTTTCGGGTGGGAAGGTGGGAGTAAAAGATGTCCCTTTTTTCTCCTGTGCGGTGTAGTGTAACGCTTCACTAACGAGTGACACTTTAATAGCTCGCTTTAAAATGTGGAACAGATATGGCCGCCGGTCTCGACCAGAGAAACGCATTAGTTTAATTTGTCTCATTTTCAATCGAAAGATGCAGCTTTAGAGTGAACTTCCCGGGGCATCGGTCTGGATGCAATGTGGGCCACCTCCCTGTAACATATATGTGTGACCCGGCTCGCTCCTTTGGGATGTCTGGAGCTTCCGAGAGGCGGCCGGGTTGCGTAAGACATCCGACATCGCCCTCCCAGGCACCCACAACTGTCCCAGAGATTGTGGCAAATCTTTCTTTAATTGAAAATAAATATAACATTCTATCTTACCGGCTAAGGTACCGATGCTCTGGGGGAGCTGATACATTGTTGGCATCGCTTCCAAGCCTGCCGCTCTGATTCGATTTGGTTTATGCTATCGAGCATGCAGAATTAATTGAATTGATATGCCAATGGTCTCTTCATCCGTCAGTTCGGCATTGTCTACGCACCCGGACCCGGCTAGAGACAGATAGAGCAGCGTAGGGTGGGGGAGCATCGCAGAGGAGCTATAAAAATATGGAATTGAATGGCAGAAAGCAGTGCAGCGCCCACGAGATCGTTGCACCGGTGACCCGTTCTTACGTTCGGAAGTCACCCCCGGCCGTGTCTAGCGTGCGCTCCCCGGTCGTATGCGCGCGTTCCAGAAACGCTTCCCGACGGCTCGGATGGAATATTATTTATTATTATTATGAGCATCCCGGGTGGCGCTGCTGCTTAACCTGGCCGGGCTATTCCCCCGCTCTGCCCGGACGCTCGCAATCGAAATGGGATGAAAAATGAAGGTAATAGCAAAGCGGTAACGTGACGTGGTGAAGCGGGATGAGCGTCCCTACCCATGCGCTTGTTTAAAAGAAAAACGGAACTATATCCTTTTTTCTTCTCGTTGCTGCCGATGCTGTACCCTTTTCCCTCCATTGCCCGCCTTCCCGGTTGGAAAAGGGGCAAAACGTTGTTGTGATAGAAGCTTCCCTTGGGCTGCTGCCGTGCTTCCAAGACAGCATAAGCACCGGTGGATGGGCAGCAGCAGTATCAGCGTCCAATCGAATATCGTCAGTTTCCATTACGGCACGGTACACAGTGGCGCACATGAAATGCCACCGACCCACACTACACCCGATCTATGCACTGGGCTCGTTTCGTAGCATTTCAGGAGCAATTTGATTCTTTTTTATTGCGAGCAAGATGTAGCGGCAAGTAGAATCCGATTTGGTGAAAGAGTAGCGGGTGGGGTGGGGGTGGGGTTTCTACTTCCGATCTTGCTCACTATTGCTGTTTTCCGACGCAGCAGTAGCAATCTGTACGTAGCACGAGTATAGCGCCGGAAAGAAGAAGCGAAAGAACAACCAACGACCCATCTGTGTGTCTGCTGTACCTAGCAAGGGAAGTCGGGGCAAAACGGGCACCAGCAATACTGGTGAAAATTAGGGTTTAATTATAACTGAAAATTGGTTCGCTAGCGTAATCTTGTTTTTATACTATAGAGGCATCTGCTGACAACCAGCGGAAGCTGTCAACAGCAAATTTGAATTGAACACCTAACGGATATTGCAGTAATTTGTGATGCTGAAATGTGTGCGATACTTAGAATGCAATTTTATTTCGAGTGCTTTTAAATCACTTTTATTTTATAGCGACAACAAATGCAAAATTATGCTTTTTTAGAGCGAAATCAATTCATAACACTAGTCTGTCTGGTTGCGGCGAAGTGACGCTAAGCGAGCGCTCTAGGTTTTGTATATAGACGATATCTTATATAGAGGTTTTGTATGTATAGACGATATCTATGTATAGACGACGTATCTGGTGAGCTTTCACCGCATCCATTATGGCGGTTCAGTTCTTTCGTTTTGTATGTGAAGCATTTGCTTTCGTAACTGTGTGCGTGTCATTTTCAAGCTGTTCACATCCTTCCATCTCTCTTCGATCCTGTCATGATGCGCCTCACGCTTTAGCAAAAGAATGAAAAATCAAACAAAACATTTCTTTCGTACTGTAAGGTATGCACTTATTATTTTAAAATAAAACACCACACAATTTGCTTCCTTTTTAACACTTTATTTTAAATCACATCAAACACTTCCAAACAGTTTTCTCTTGGTCATCATGTTTACACCTTCCAGATGATCCTCTTTGTTTGGTCTTTGCGATGCATTGTTTTGCCGACAAACTGCGTAGCATCCGATTCACGAAACACTAATCTGAGCTGTTTGTCTGGTTTATTTTGAGGAATGCTACATGCGAGTAGAAACAGTTAACACCTTCACGCACTACAATATCACAACACTGAAGCGCGCGGCTATTCGCGTCCCGTGCGGGACTTAGCCGATTTACGCACATTTGCACCACACGGATGATGAAACAGTACAGGTGGGACTTAGGCGGATTTGCAGGCGGCTATTCGCACCGTAGGAAAGAAAGAGCGGAACTGTGACTAAAGTGAGATGGGTTGCAAATGGGAGAAGGCAAACTGTACGAAACTTCTCACACACATGCACAGATCCCCTTTGTTTTTTTTGGTGTGTGCGAAGACAGTGTAAAAACAGCGAATCTCGCTTTCTCGATTTCGTGTTTCACGTCGCTCCCCACGTTTCTACATACCCCTCGCCTATAAATTGACAAAATTTACCCCCCTATTGCCTGTCGGGAATTGAATCCCGAGTCCTGTTTTGTGTGAAAACCAGCACCGCAGTCGTCTCCACCACCCGAAAGCATCTACACAAGAAAATTACGCTAGCGAATTACGATTATTGTCTTTGGGCCTTTATGCTCCAAAGATGTTAAACACAATTACTTATGAGCACCATATCAGATCAGAAAAACTTTATTCTTTAAGTTTCGTTCAAAGAGCTCTCACAAACAGGTAAGGAAACGAGATTGCCTATACTTTGCCATTCGTCTCTTCATTTCTGCACATAAAGTGACGCTTAAAAGTACGCGTTTTATTTACAGCAATTGAGAGGAAACTCTTTAACGTGACCGTATTGCCCAGGCGCTTCCCTTACTTCCTGTATCACGCTGCAAACGCCGGCAAACCGGATCGACTCCACAGCTCTCTGAGGTAGATTACACACACTCACCACTACCCACCACCACCAGCGCCTCCGTGCCGGCCACGCTGGATTTATGCCGACCCGGGGAGAATCTGCCAACAACTCGATTGGTTGCAATTGAATACTCCCCACGCTTCCCTTTCCCGCAAGCATTGGCATCGCATGCAGGCAAGCAATTTCACTTCCCGCACGTGGCCACTGCACCGTAAGAGGACAACCAGCAGCGCACAGCTATTGGGTGTCTGAGGAGGGGGGCTTTGAAACAGGAACAATTGCAATTGCTTGAAATGTATACGACGCACTGATTCGCTAAATACTAATGTGTTCGCTCTACGCAGCACCCGGATGGAGGCAGGGGGGGGGGGGGGTCCCTGTTATCGGATCTGTACGGCAGAGCAGCCCGCAAGAAGCTGTCTTTGATGTGGGGTAATTAAATTACTTCAAGATAATCGAGCGCGTAGCGTTCACTAATAGCCCAGAAATAACATAAAATATTGGGCCGGGTCTGGGGCGGAACAAGTGGTCCCCTCAGTTAAAATCAGATGCACAAAAACGAGTGCAGAGCAAGGAATGCCTTTGTACAGGGCAGTGGCTGGTAGGGGCCACCTTGCCATTCAGCATCGAACGTGCTGCCCCGCTGGAAAGGTGCTAAGGCCGTTCTCATGCTCGTCAATATACACTTGAGCAGCACTTGGCCGGGAACTAATTAAATCAACTTCAGAGATAAACGTCCGTACCCGAAGTTGGCTGCTAAATCTCTCGCTCTTGGCGTGCCGGTTAGTGAGCCTGAAGATGCACGTCTGTCTGCCCGGTCCCTATCTTTCTCGCTGTCTCACAGTGCATGTGTGAGTGTAATTGATAGAACAGTGCTGCTGCTTATCGTATCGCTATATTGTGTAACAAGATTACCCCCCAGCGCACTTTCTTCGCACGTTTGGCAGTGGCAGAGCGATGGCGCACCGACACCCGAGCCAGGACTACTGGCAGTGACTCCTGGCTGACGGTGCAAAAGGGGTGACGATTGTGCCGGCTTCTGAAGTTCGGGTGATTGGAAACCGATTACTGTCGTTGCCGGTACTTCGACTCCTTGGGGATGGCGAGCGGAAAGGATAGCTAATGGATGTTGGCCGTAGCGTTTCTTGCGAGGTCAAGCGGCAGTTAATGAGATGTCGACTGAAGAAATTCATTAGCACTCGTGTATCAGCACTTCAGTAGCGACTGCACATTCTTCGACACACACACACACACTCACACCATTCGAACAGCAGGAATCCCATTACCCGGTACCGTATCCGTCCGAGTGTGTGCTCCGACTCTACTGCTGCAGACTGTAGAGGCTGCCCTTGAGATTGTCCTCGCTCGGTGTTATGGGCTATGGGAAGGAATGAGACGCATTTTTGCACCTAACCAGGAAATTGACAAATGAACCAATGGTGGAATCGTGGTGGCAGACTGGTTTGGTCTTTTTTTCGTGCACCCCCGTGTAGGTGGAAGATCTCGCATTATGATGGGAGGTTCTCTTCTTTTTGTCCACCCGACGTTTACTCTTCAGGAGTTTTCAGGCTCCAGACGCAAAGAGCCCGCACAGTTGGCAGTGCATCGTGGCAGTACATCGTTCGCTTGGTGTGTTTTATGCAGCAAGAAGTCAATTTGAATTTTACTGTGCTGTGTGGAAAAGAAAATGAACGGCCAGCGATCGTCTTGGGAAGGAGAAGAGAGGAGGGGTGGAAAGCGATGGAAGGAGTGGTTGCAAGGCAGTAGCGTTGTGAAGTCGTGCTTTATCTGCGGAACCGTGCACGCGCGCATCGTGTGCTACCGAGGCGCCCTGGATGTGTGTTGCCCGGGTGCCGGGATTGATGCGGGATGAATAATTTACATCCCCTCGCTGGCTTTGAAGCCGACCTGACAAGGCTTGGAAGGGAGCTACCAGATTATTGGCTACCAGTAAAGGCGGCGTGTCGTCCTCGCGCACAAGATTGGGCAGATTCAGCAAACGCGCTTCCCGCAGCTCATTCGTTCCAGTTTTATTATGCTCAACTCATTCTTTCGCATGCAGACTTTTTCTTGAACGCTCAGCGGCGACGATTCGGAATCAAAGTAAACAGGGAGAAATATGTCCGACCCGCCCGGGTGGACCGGGACCTAGAACTTTGGAGCGAGGTTGGAACGGTTATTTTCTTCCTCTCGAGTGGATGTGCACATCCCGCCAGCGTTACAGCACAAGCCGGGGTGATTGCATACAAATGGATGCTTTCCGTCTCGTGCTGAAGATTCCTCGGAGCGACTGCGACCGATGATGCATCAGACAGGGTCGCAGACGGATCGACTGCCTTTCCGGTTGGCTGCTGGAGTGACTGAGTCTATTCGACAGCTCGCTGTTGCTGGCTGCAGGTGCACTGGGGACGGGATGGGATGGTAATAATATTATCTGCCATTGTGCTACTCAAACACACGTACATTCCAGCATGACTCGGTGCGCCCAAACATCAACCCACGGCGGGTCCACTAAATTCCTGCACTTTGGTACACATTCAATTCCAAACGATTTGCTGCAGGCGTAGCAGCCTTCTGCAGCCGTCGAGGTCGGGGCAGCAATTTCTTGTCGGTTGGTTTTAAAGTTTTCCCGTTCCTTAGGAAGCAACGAAGGAGGTGGAGGGTTTTTTTTACGACCGCCATAACTTTACCCGCGAAAGAAGGCGCGCGCGCGCGCTCGCTCGCTCGGGCGAAATGGCTTTGGTCTTCTTAGCTTATGCAAACTTTTCTCCAATGGGTGGTCGAACGATGGCTTCCCAGTCTGCTCCCTGACTGTTCGGGGTCGTTTGCTGACGCTGGCAAACTGGTTGCCAAAAATGGTTCGACCATGTCCCACTGATATTTGGCAATCGCCCTCTACGGGGGAAGGGTGCGTGCACGGAGGTTTAGCCGAAATGTCTTATTTTTATTATTGCAGCTCGCTGCTTTACTCATTCGGGGTTTATCCAGCTTTATTCTACTCTGCGGGAGGGTGTGGGCGGGTTTCACTCTTTTTTAACTTTCCTTACTGCCGACTTTCTTCGTTTGCCCGCTTGTATGTGTGTGTGTGTGCGAGTACCGGACAGTAAGTGTAAAAGTTAGTACATCTTATCAGCACATAACTGACGTTCGGCATTATCGAGTGGCGCCCTTGCCAAGGCTGCAATGAACAATTCATTACTGCCGGTTGTGAAAGTTCGACTTGCTGGGATTCGGTGAGTTCCGCCTACCGTAGTCCCTTCAGCCATAAAGGTGGAAGCAGAAGTGTGCGGAGTAGAATGGGACGTTATTGCTGCTCCAAGTGTAGCCATTCGTCGACGACGAGATATTGAGTGGCTTTTTGTGTGTTAGCGGTTTATATAGCCGAAACCCATCGTGCCGCAGGTCGTCTCAAGGACATTCGCGCTCCGGATATTGGTCACCGGAAACTTCAAAGTTCAATTCAACTGGACTACTGGATTCCCACTTCAATATGGCTATTGGGGGATTTGCTATGAGTAAACCTTGTAAGCCCGATAATTCACGAATAGTTGCCTTTTAAGCACTTTTGATGCAATCGTTCTTAAGGATATGTCAAGGTATTTTACTATTTAATGCGGTCAAGGTTTATACACTCATAGCTCATGGTATATCAAATCTAGAAGGTTGTCCACATGATCATGGTATATCAAATCAAGAAGGTTGATACAACATTAGGTTTCCTGAGTAATTTTGCAGTCTGAGTTATGGATTTACATTCCACACATCCAGATATTTATGTCCTAGATTCTAGAAGAGATATCTAGTACAATTAAAAATATTTGGTCAGCAGGTTTATTTGGTCGGGTTCAGGTTAGCAGGTTTATTTTATATTTGGTCAGCAGCACCTGCTTAAGAACAGCTTTGTTTCAAAACACACTCTACATTACCAGATATCAAAAAGTTTGGCTTGAACTTGATTTTAAAACAAATATCCAAGAATATCGCAGTTTCAATACAACAGTTGTATGGGTAATTTCTTGCGATTTGGTCGATCCAGAAGGTCGTCCAGAGGACATTGCTTTTTTTCTGTTAAAAAATTAAAATAAAATTCATGAGCCTCTACATTGCCTGCGTAATGGATCAAAGCGTTGCCTTATAGAGCCCAGGATTCAAGAATATTGAGTCTGCCAGAACAGGTCGTCTCGTCTCAGGAATATGAATTGGAGCCGGAATCTGTGTAGAATGTACCTTCCCGAGCTTCTCACTCCCAAATAGTGTGCTCGGATGATAAAGTCGCCCGGCGTCTTGGAGCTTTCCGGTAGCTTAACACAATCTTTACGTTTCCTTTTTTTCCACAACACCTTCCGTCCCCCTAGCACACGTAGCCTGACGTCATTAATCGTACCCGGCATGTGACGGCAGCCCGCCTGTTGACGGGGGCGGAAAACCGACAGGTTTCAGATTCTTGCCACGCACGCAAACATTCCCGCACAAAGCAGTTAGCAGTTTAGCGAGCGAGCAAAACGGAGCCACCACCTTAACTTCCTCCCTCCCTGCTCGGGGGACATAATCACGGCCCCGGAAACTACATGCACATAACTCATCGCACGCTCAGGCCGCACGTTTCCGAGTGGTGCTGCCCGGTGTAGTGGGATTACTATGCTAGGAAACCCTTCACCCGAGCGTGCGTCTCATCCCGCCCGATACCCATGGCAGCCGGGTTGTGGTCGAAGGTTCTCAGGGAGGGACAAGCGGACAGCAAAAAGTTGGCCGGGCTTACGCGTGCCACAGCGTCAGTGGTGGATGACACGCGAAGGAAACGGGATGCGAAAGGCAAGCCAACAACCCACAGCGGGCACGTGACGGCGATGGAAACATAGAAGGTGGAAGCTAGGAAAAAGGGGGCAGACTCGCAGGATGGGAGTGAAAATAACGTAACAACAAATTGAGTTATGCTTCCATTTCATTAAACTTTTACTCAAAACTTTATCTGTATTCTGCATCTTTAAATTATGTTTAGCATCTCCGCGCGTACGCTCCGGTCCCGTGCCCGTAGTCACCGCTGAAGACGCGCGGTCGCAGTCCGATGAAGTTGGCCGAACGTCGGCAAGAGTTGAAGGTGGACTGTGGTAATGAAAAAAGGGAGAGAAGAAAAGCTAGAGAGGAAGAGAGAGAGAGAGAGAGAGAGAGAGAGAGAGAGAGCCAAAAACCTCCGTTCGAGGGGCTGGTGGAGAAGGGTAAAAAAGTCAAACGGTGCGAAAGTGTAGAGAGGACCATGGGACCACGATCAGCATCGCTGGGAGGAATGTTCCTGACTGCCTGCGGATACCACAAGAAATTTCCCTCCCCTTCTCTCGCATCTTCCCTAAGCAGGACACCGACTCGCGGAACCAACCAACGTTTGATGTTGAAAAGTCTTTGACACGGTTTCGCCTTTGCATATTATTTTATTTTTGAAGAAAAAGGGCTCAGAAATAGCGGCACGTTCCGTCCCTAATCAGAGGAGTCGTCGCCCTAGGGGGCACACACAGACGCGCTCACACAGAAACCGGAAATGCGAAGGGCGGACGTAATCCGTCGGGACGGGCGGGCTGGTGCCGGTAAAGGTGTGCATCGTTGGTCTTTAGGTGTGTCACGTTTTCTGTAAAGGAGTGCACCGAGGTGTTGGGTTGTAAAGAAGCCGAGAAATTTGCCTTCTTTGCTGGCACGCCTTTCTCGAAACCCCACCTCCCCTCCCCCCCCCTTCCACACTTCGCCATGCCTTGGCCAATACAGAGGTTGCATTCCTTCGCGTAGTACGGTTTTCACAGAAAGTTTTAACGTTCGTCGTGCTCCATCATGGTGTTGAGCGCGCTCGTGGCCTGGATGTTTCGTCTTTCTTCATTTTTTGCAAGCTTTACTGCTACCTGACCACGATCTCTGAGCGTACAGTGTGCGTGGCGAGGTGTTGAGGTGAACTTTCTCAAGACATCGCGCCTTTTACAGGAAGACACCTCGGCTCGGTGCACGTTTCTTGGATGCGCGGAAAGAAAGAGGAAGGAAGGAAAAAATGCCATAGACGGATTCTGCTGAAAGAAAGAAACAAAATACTATTTGCGTAGGGGTGTCCGCCTCTCGCTTGATTTTCCTTTTTTTTTTAATTTTACTGGAAAGAGTTGGTCACTTGATGGTAATGAGGACGAGCTGACGCATCCTCTAATATACAAAGGGATCCCTTACACAGAACGGAGCTGGTCGCTGCCTATTTATAAAGCTTGTTGGCTATAATACGTTACACATCTTTGAGTTTTGAACTCGGTACATCCACTGTAACGGCAAGCGCACCAGCGTGTAGCCGTCTGCATCACGGGGGCGGCTCCCTAGTGCAGGTGCAAAACGCTAATAATAACTGTCGCAGACCGCTAACATGCGAGCAAATGGGTGCGTGTGTATTGATTTACGCACGGCCGGGCGTAATGTAGCATCGAGGACTTGTCGCGCGGATGTTATACCGTGAGTGCGCTATCGTTGCCACAGAATAAATCGTACCTTTGCTGGTGCAGTTTGTGTAGCGTCCGGAGATAAAAATGAACCCTATTTCCTCCATCCTATGTACCCTCCACCAACTGTACGAATCCCTCCGAGTGCACGAACCGGGACCCGGGTTAAGTTCTCCAATCAGTGCTAGAGGCAAATTGGGCGCTTGGAAAATGGTCGCAAAACCCCAAAACATGATCCGCAGATATCGCGGCAAACATGCAATGCGTGTTTGTCCTCCCTGGTGATCTCCTCCTCCCCCCCCCCCTGCAAGCCCCCTGCTTCCATCCCGCTGTTAGGAGCTAATTCTTCCGCAGCATTAGCAGACCATTTATCACGCCGGGTGGTCACTCGTGTTGTAGTCCGATGATCGGAAAAGCTCAAGCTCCAACGTGGTACCGGAAGAATTGGCGGATTAGATCGGCAGCTGGTCGCTTCCCGGAAATGGGTATCGGCTCACACGGACGAAGCGCTGCACGGACCCGTCACGTGCATCCAGCCCGTGTGTGTGTGTGGAAGGGGGGGGGGGGGGTAGGAGGGACACTGTGGTCGCTGTTCAGGTCTATGGTCTCGAGGTGCGAGTCGTGGCAATTAACGACGCAATAAAATAGGCGATTTATTGTGCCTGCTGATAAGGATGTCCGGATGTCCTTTTGCCGAATATTGCTGTGCCCAGAGAGCATGGGAGAGAGATTTTTATGGTGTCTAGGGTGCCACGGTAAAACAGAAGTGTGGTTAGAAAATCAGTCAACATAAATATCGTTTCATGCTGGTTCTGGTCTTACAACTGATTTATGATTAATGAGACGGGTACCCGTCCCCAACTTATATAAGGCGGTTTTCAGGTTGTGTAATTCCATACTGAAGTTAAAAGCAAACAAACTTTGTTTTTTTTTTTAGCAAACTAGACACACTGATGACTCGCTCGAAGGATGGCAGAAATAGTTAGTCGCTCTCCGGTGCTGACATCACCCGTGACTCAACAGAAGCGGGCACCAGCTTCCACCCTGGAAGCGGACGGGAAATTGCGAGCATGTTTGGCTCGTGTCGAAGGTCTTTCTTCACGGTTGACCTGGTACCTGGCGGTGAATGGCGAGCTCGTGGCAGTATTTTAGCGCTGCTCATCGACCGTGAAGCGAAGCATAAGAATCCACTTTTCCATCGACTCCACCCCACCGCCCGACCATTGTCGACCCATGGCCACTACCGCTCAGTCAGGTAGTAGTGTTGCAGCGAGTATGCTGCTGCAAATGTGCAAAAGACGTGTGTACACACAGACGCAGCCTGCCAGGAATGTGAACGCTAGTGTGAGCTGATTTCGCTCGGACGGGTAAGAGGCCGGCCAATAATTAATGGGCTACTTCCGATATGAAAGATGCGAAGGAAGAAAAAGTAAAGTAAGTCACTGCCTTTGGTATGTGTATGCATTGTTACATGCTCCGGTTTTGCTGGTGCAAGAAAACCAGGATGAGTCTAGCAGGATTAATCCTGATTTATGTGTCCCCCGACTGCATTATGGCTGCGTACTTTAACAGTTTCATTTTTTTTGAGTAGTTGTTGATATGTATTTGGTAGCATTGCTCATTAAAGCATACAGAAAAGCGTGATGTTTAGCTGTCCTGTGCAGATCCCAACCCTGTTTCAGAAATTGAGTTTATAGATGTGTTGTATCAGACACAGATTTGGAAAAAGTGTACAAACATTTGATTTTATTATAATGATTATGAGCTTAGCTGAGCTATTTCGTTTTCATTATCCTCTGTAGATATACAAACTTACAGAAAGATTAAATGGCTGATGGAATGCAAGTAATCAATACACCTTTTGCATACTTTTAGGCGCATAAAATTAGATAAAGCCTTATGGGTGTAAGCCTTTCCCTTTACAGAATAATTTATGAAATAATGAATGCAAATCACAATCTAGCGAAAATGTTAAATTCATGCTGATGTTGATGTTCATTTTAGTCGAAGACATTCAGCAAACTAGCCCTTAAACATTCTCCTTGCTGCTTAATAATTTCTTTACCTACTATCAAAGAACAGATTGCTTTAATGCATGTGTGTATGTACACGCAGCGTGTGGCAGATCAACAGAGCGCTACCTTACACCTACAACTCCACAGCACGATGCGAAAGCGAAGCTTGGGGTGACTTTTTGACATCACTTTCACTCCGCGGTGAAACCCATCGCCCCGCAGCCGTGCGCGTGATGAGTGACCGGTTGCGTGTGCTCGCCATAACCCAGGCTAACCGCCATAAACATAAATAATCACATAAATGACGGTGACATCAGCAGCAGAGGTAATGGCGGCAGTATTGCACGATGGAAAATATGTGCTGCGATGGAACTGTTGTGCTGTTGCTGCCACTGCTGCTGTTGCTGCTGCTGCTGCGATGTACATGAATTATTGAACCAATTGGCTTTCGGTACCCTTTCGCATCGTTGGGTTTTGTTTTCCCAAGCCAGCGCGGGGTGAGTGTGTTTCGTTTCGATCTCTCGTTTCGTTCCCATTGATCGACAGGAGTCGAGTTAGAACGAAGCCCGGTACGCGGCATCCGTACAGCGCGACCATTACGGTACGACGATGCAGTCACGAGTGCACTGTGCAGGGAAGAGGTAGGGCAAGAGAGGCAGAGAGAAAGAAGAGCGGTCCCTCCAGGGAGTACGGTGTGCAATTATACCGCGTAAGAGGTGCACGCTGATGCCGATCAGCGTCGCAACAGCACACGGGACCGCCGCTGCTCGATTGGTGTTCGGGGGGCAATGGAAGCAGCAACTATCCAATCAACTAAACTACCAAACTAGCCTTCAATATCCGTATTGATTACGTCGTTAAAGCATAAAACCCTGCCTGCACAGTCACACACCCTTATTAGAATTGGCAGGTTGGCAAGGCAAGGCAGCAACAAAATCTTGTTGTCTTGTAATTCATTTCGTCCCCCGAGTTTGCCGGTTACATGTTGACAGAAGTTCGTATCCCAACGTACTTCAGGCCCGAGGAAAATGCAGAAAAAATCACTGTGTCACGCTCGCTTCCCGCCGCTGGGGTGAGAGGGAAGCACGGTTCGGCTAACCCCCAAAATCACATCCGCATATTTTTTGGTGGTGCACGCCGGGCCGGGAAGGGCCGACGGGGGAGTAGTACTCGGCGCGGCCGAGCGGCTTTGACAACGTTGCCAACGTTGCGGAACTGTCACGTCAGCGGGTTTTCTTCGCTGTCACGGTTGGCTTTGGTCTTCGGGGCCCCGTTCATCATGACAGTGCCGGCAGTGCTGCTGCCGACCAGCACCGGTGCCACTGGATGCTGGAAGTTTTATTCGCTAACACTCGGCCTCTCCTGTCTCCCGGTTGCTCCTGCAAACAGACATCGAGAGGGGAGAGAGAGAGTCGTACAGACAAACTGGGAGCTGAATTCTTTATGAAAGTGGTCGTTTGCGCTGTCGGTCCCTGTCGGTCGGTCGGTTTTATTCGGCACGAGAAGAAAGAGTTGATGACGCTGTGTTCCGCACTGGACCGGAACGGAGCCCTTGCCGGCTTGCTCGAAGTTCTGGCTTCTGGTCCACCGAATGATTATTTGTCATTTTCTTTACCCGAGGAAATCATTGGATTTGATTGATTTTAGCATAAATTATTACATTGCAGTGTTGTTTCGCTGTATAGGGTGAGGCCTTTCCATGCGAAGGTCGTTCCGTCGACGGTAATTTTAGCGGACAGCGCCGACAGAGCTTCTGCAGCGGCACCGGAGACGATAAGCAAGAACGACTGGCCATGGAGAAATGCGTTGCCAAGGCTGGAGCTAAGAAAGAAATCTTCATCGTCACGCAACGTGGCAGCACTAGTAGGCAGAAGGTTCCACTTCGCAAGAAGTTCTAGCAGGGCCAAAAGAAGAGAAAATGGTTGTTTGGAACGTTTGTGCTCCATTTCACCCATGCGGCAATCACCGTGACTAGAAGGAAAGGTAAATGGTGTCACTTAAGATTTCAGCGATCCAGTGCGCTTGCCACCACAACACGGGGCGGGCGGATAATTTAGTGCCAGCACAGAATGCGGGTCTGTCTCTCTCTCATTCTCTCTCCCTCTCCCTCTCTCTCACTCTCTCTCTCCGTGTGCTCTGTTTCTCCAACTGCTCGGAGGCTCGTTAATGTCGTTTGATTGGTGTTAGCCCACCGCATCCCTCAGGACGCTGGATGCACCTATCGCACCTGTACGACTGCATACTTGTCGTCGTCTTTCCTGTGTGCTTTTTCTTCTCTCCCTGCTGCAGTGTATGCTCACCTTTGCATTCTTGATCCAGCCATTCACCCACGATCACCGACGGGCACTGTTTTCGCAACCGGCTGAGCAAGCGGAAAGCCGCAATCTGTTCGGCAAACAGTACATAAGCGCCCCTCCCGCCCTACGAAACGTGGCCGGCTGCTGAGAATCCTTGCGAAAAACACGTCCCATCGAAACGTGTCGCTTTCGGGGAGTTTTTTCACGGATGACAGACAATGCACCGCCCAGTGTTGGTCAACCTGCTGAACGTTTTGGTAAATGGTAAAAGTAAAGACCTTACCTTTGCTCCACTTTTATACGCCTGAAAGTATGTAAATTGTATTTTTATCGCTTGTTTTTCCCCATTTCGGCCAATCGCATGGAGAAAACAATATGAAATTTGATGATTAATCGTACAAGTGTATTCTAAACAAAATCAGATTGCACACTCGCTGGCGCATAAAAATTGAGAAACACCTACAAGTATGCACTCCTCTGTGCAACTTGTATTTATTTGGTAGGTTTTTATTCATCATACGCTCAATTACTACGGTGCCGTGAGTTGATTGGCCCTGTTTAGCGCATTTTCTCAACACTGTTCGTGTTTGCGTCTCGACCTCCGGTGCCAAACTGTGCCTAGTCTTGCACGATAAACACGATCGAGGTTGTTCGACAGACAAACAGGCCAGGGGAAAGCAAGAAATCGTTTAAAATGTTGACAGCGTGGTACTCTCTATGTTGGGTGCTGACAGATTACGCTACGGGATGGTCATCAACTCTGCTAGCATGTGCATGTTTTTCCGGCTTGCTCGTTTTTTTTTTTGGATATCTGTGTTGTCGACCGCCATCTCACCCTCAAAGAAGGTGGAAAAAAGAATAGAACGATTTGTCAATGGCTACATTTGAGGGAATGTTTTCTTATTTAACCTTTGATCGAACGTCTCCGTCTGTGCACCGCTTGCAACACACATGCAAACAGTGTAAAAAAAGGTGCAATGGAATGATGCAGAATAGGCAGTGTGTTTGAGGGAGTGTTTTTTTTTGCTTCATACCTTACCGTACTATACATGGATTTTGAAAATGCTTTTAGAAGGATCGTACCTTTATGGGCCTGCTCCGGTACCGGGCATCCTTCTGCCGGTATGGGTGTGATTAGCCCGCCGGTTAAGCTTTTATCGTTTGAACTGCTCACGCTCGTGTACACGTTTTGCAATAAAAAAAAAAACGAAAGGACAGGAAGGGTGGGAAAAGACGGCTTAAACATTAACACGGCACCGATCGGCCCCGCAATAATGACGATGGTGCTTTAGCAGACAGAGCTTAATGTGACAGTTTGGCTGTAAAGTACTGCTTGCACTACACGTGGAACCGATGGAACGCTGAGAAGAAGCCGAAGCAGTGAGAAAACCGGGAGCGTGAACAAGAAAAGCATTAATAAAATATTGCAAAATAAAATATACCACCAGCTCAGCTCGAAAGGGGCAAGGCACATGCACACTTGAGCGCTGGTCGGTCGGGAAAAGTGAATGGATATAAACTTTTTACGCGGAGACGCCCACGCGGGTTTTGAGTTTTCATGTGCTTGTAACAATAAAAATTACATAAAAAGCCCACAACTCTCACCCTCGCCCCGTCCTTAGGCAACCGGGAAAATACATCGCTTGTAGCGTTACTCAGCGTTACTGCCCTCTCCAATCCACTATCTCTCTCTCTCTCTCTCTCTCTCACTCTCTTTTTCTTCCTTAAAATGCTAAGGTACGTTTTATTGTTTCACCACTGTGCTGACGCATTGGTTCATTGCAATCTTGGGCGTTTGGGAAAGCAGCTTAAACATGGAATAAGTTTACAACACATAAACGTGAGCTTACTGCTTGAGTCAATGAAGCGCTCTCTCTTTCTCTCTCGCTCTCGCTTTCTCTCTCTCTCTCTCTCTCTCGCTCTCTCTATAAACCAATTCTTTTCGTCAGTCCTTAGATCAGCGTATTAACGGAATATGTTTCAATTAAAATAAGACGGTTAGCCGGAAGGTTGGCCTATACTTTGTCCGTCTTTGTTACTCACACTTCTCTCTTTGACACTCTCGCTTTCTCCCTTTCTATCCCTTTTCCTCGGCCCTCGGCTCTCTCTGTCTTTCTCTCTACGCTGCTGGTTTAGAGATTTTTTACGACTTGAAGCACCTTTAATACCTGACATGGGGCAAGTACGTGGGATATTTAAATCTACCGCTGTTGCGCTGGTGCAGAGATGACTTTACTCGCTCCAAGGACACGGCTGCCATGTTGTGTAAGTGTGTCACCCCGGATCGTCGGCAATTATCCAAATGGCTTGTACTGCGTCTAAGCAGCGCCCCACGCTCGGGTTGTTTGCGCGCGGCGTAGTCATTAGCGGCTACGCGGGTATTTTACGAGAAAATATGATAATTTTCCCACCGGTAGGATGCCCCATCCGCCCTCCAAGTATGTTGACGGGTACCATCGTTTCACCACATCGTGCTGCTATGCGTTCCTGTTTGCGGGTACCTTGTTTGCCGCTCGGCCATGTTTTTCTTGTTCCCGGTGGCTTGACTTTGGCGGACAGTTTATTATGAATAGCTAATGGAGTTTCGAACGGGAACGTTTTTGGCTAGGCTTTTCAACGAAGGGAAGCGGAAGTAGAAGGGATGGGAGGAGGGTAAACACTGTTTTGTTTGATGTTCGGACACCGCTCGGAGCCTGCTGCTCGTATTCGTTTTGCTTTGTTTGCTTTGGTGGTTTTTTGGGGGCGAAGAAAACGGACGCGGTGAGCGGTCTGGTAAGCGAAAACAAAAGCAGTAGTTAGGTTAGGTTTTATGGCGATGTGCGGACTGGCTTAAAATTACAATATTAATAGAGAAACGAACACTATACCAATTGGGTCGAGATGAAGAGGGGGAGAAAACTGTGGTAACATGAGAGCGCAAAGAAAAAAAAACCTCAATTCAACTTAATTTGCACTGGTTAAACGTTTCCAGACACTCCTGGCGCAAAGCATACAACGGGGAGGGAGGGTTAATGGAAATTTTGTATCAATTATTGTGTTATTAATTTTTAATCGCCAATGCATTGGTGAAAAGGTTGTGTTAAAGCTCTAATTGTCAATTAATTTGGTTCGGATCGAGTCGGTCCGGCAATCGCTCTGTGACCAATGCTGTGTGAATGTGTGTTATTGAAAGCCGAAACTCAATTAATCACACAGGGGTCGCAATACCAGCATTTAATTGCGTCGTATAAGATGACAAAGATATTTGGTGGCTGCAATTAGGAAAACAAAAACACGAAATTCAATCAATATTTACTAAAATTTTTCATATATCTTTTAATTCCAGTGCTACTTAAAGCTAGAAAAAAGCAAACTTTGGAGGACTTTATTCAAAAATGATTCAAGTAAATTAAGAGATTTCAGTAGAACTCACAAATCAACTTTCAGAAACCTTGTTCTCGTAACTACTGAACCTTGCAAGATCCTTGTTTCCTTTTTTTTAACGCAAGTCTTTAAAAAAAACATTTTTCAAACAGTGTTTTTTTTTGGACTACCGACAGACGGTAGCGCAAACAAAAAAAAAAACAGAAACGCGTACCATACCCAACAACGAGAGTTTACAATGGTGGGTCCGAGTGTTGCACATGATGATTTCAATTGACCAACGACGCACTAATTATCATTAATTATGTTTACTCCCAGCAATCGTCCCGATAAAAGCGGGGCAGATGGCGGAAAACACTGAGCTACACAATGCGTGAGTAAATTCCACGGCGAACCGCGCTTCCGTTGATAATACAATGGTGCGCATTGTTTATATTACAAAAGATAAAAAAAGAAGCAAGACAACAAACATGAAACAGTGGTTTCCTTGATTTGCATCAGTTCGATTGGGCGTCCTTTCATAGTGTGTAGAGATGAAAGGGTTTTGGAAATTTGTATGTTAATTTGTACAAGGTACAAAACGGTATGATGTTTTGTTTCGCTTTACGAAAGTCATCGCTGTAGCTACTGTAGTACTTTACTGTTGTTGTTCAATCAATTAACTATAGATGGAAAGTAATAAATTCGACGTAGTTCATTGAATATTAATTTCTATCGCCTAGGGGGGAAGGGAGGGTGTCGCGGGCACCATGTCTCCCTATTATCTGTGCCCTTTTGCTCAACCAATACCTTCCTTCCCCTTTTTCCGTGCAAACAACATTCGTCATGAAAGTGTAATCGTTGGCTATCCATGTAACCCGGGGAGAATGGTGGGGGGGGGGGTGCTGAAAATTTGGCATTCAAAAACCGAAGCATAATTTCCGCGTCAGTTGTTGAGTTGAGTCTTGCCAGGAAGTGCTTGGTGCTGAAACACTTCCCGGTTCATTTTTTTTTAGCGAAACAATTTGCAAGTCTAAATTACACAACACGCCCCTCCACTCCCCCTCCCTCCTGGTCGGACAATAAAAGGGCAAGGATTAGGGATCAATTGAAATATCGCAATGCTTTTCCTATGTTACTTATTTAAGGAAAAATTGAAAACATTACCGATGTAGCGCCAGCACTGTGTGATTGTATAGGCACACGGTGTGTGTGTGTGTGTGTGTGTACGGGTGTATGTCGGTGAGATCGTTAAATGTTCCTTTCAGTTGCTGCTTGGACGAGCACCAGGGGTTGTTGATAATCGGTTCCCATACACGAACGTTGCAATTATCATCAAGTGTACAAGTTAATTAAGTCGAGCGTTGTAACATCAATCAATTATTCACTTCTAACTCCGATTCATTAAAATGGTAATGAGATGGTATGCTGGAGGGTAATGATGGGAGATGGTGGTTTGTGGTGGGGTGAGAGGTCTGGGGGGAAGAGGTTTGGGTGTAATAATTCGAAGAATCTACTGTGCTGCGTATTCCAGCTGAGCGCTTGATAAGTTGCTGGAAGAGAAAGACTGATGAAAATATTTTAAAAATGTTATGCCGGGTATTTTATGCTTTTGTAAAAACTTGTTTAAACTTGAAACGCGAGTGACTTTGACTCTCTAAAGTTAAACAGATTTTAAAGTGGTATGAAATGTTTGACTTTTAAAAACATTCTCAGAGATAGCAAACTTTTTCAATAAATATTGTCTTTTTCTACCTTAACCATCTCTTTCTCTCTCTATTTTTATGCGTCATACTTAACATAAATACCAACTCGCCTTCTCTGATGGTGATCCCTGGACAAAAAAATCATTTACTTTCTTTTACCAGCCATAATAGGTCCACCAACACGGCATGGTAAGCGATTCTTTTCATTATAATGTACCAATTATCCTTTTGTTCTGTCGCTTCACCAGCGCTCTCCACTCCTTTGTCTTTAATTCCCACCAACAAGCACACGTGCACGCCTTCCGATCTAGGTTGTACAATGTGCCACAATGTCGAAAATGTAAAATCCAAATAAAGCATATGAAATGTTCGCTTACGTTTTTATGACCCACCGTTCATGCCATAGGAGTGCTCTTTGTTGTCGACGTGGAATAAAATAAAAAAAAAACTCTCAAACCGAGAGAGAACGAGAAGGCGTGTGTGTGTGTGTGTGTCCATTGTGAAATGTAAATGAGTAAAAAAATAAATAAATGAATGGAGGGTTTCCCTTTGCAAAATTCATGACCAACTAAAGACGAACAAACACTGGGCGCAGTTCAGTGATTCTGTGCTCGCGCTAATTGATTAATTGAAGGATAATAGGTTTTGCCAGCCGGTGGTGCGTTCTGCACGTATGTGCTTCTCTCGTCGTTGGGGGTTTTGCTGCCGCAGTGGAAACGCAACTAGATCGATTTAACGCTTCCATTACAAAGAAACAGATTAAACGCATTACGGCATCGCGATCGGGAAACAATCGTTAGTGACGTGTGTGCGTTTGAAATACAGAAAAAGTAATATGACGGCAAAAACGTACCATACAGAGAACACAGATTAATTTCCAAGCAGTTAATGCACAATAAGCTGAAGAAAATCCATTATACGCTACAGAAGACTGCATACATTTAGGCGAGCCTTACGCCTGTTGTAACAAAGCTACAAATGCGGTTACAAACGGAATAATGCAACAGATTGCATACATTTAGACGCTCCTTACTCTCAGCGAGTTATAACAACTTAAAAATCGTACATTTATGGATGAAACGCATATTAAAGCAGCAAATTGGATTCTTTGAAACGTTTTCGTGCCTTTTCAGTAGCAGAAACCTAAAAACGACATATTCTGCTGAAATCGCAATATGGAAGCTGCCAATTGGTTTCTGTTAAGCGCTTCTTGCATTAAGCACAGCCCAGCATCGGAACATAGCAGAAGGGAAATGTATAATATAATACACATCTTTTAAACCAATATCTAAACGCTCTGCGGGACGCCAAACCACAGGTAATCTCAGACATTAATGTAAAATCCAAAGTACAGCAGGGCGGAAGCGTGTGTCGTTCGAAACTATGTCATATATTCCATTTATCCCTGATTAAGGGTCATAGCTAGCAACGATTCGCTTTTATTACTGTCTAGCTAGGTAGAGAAGGAGGGAGAGGGAGAGAAAAAGGATAGACGAGACTGTGACGGCCAGATAAAGGTGAGTGACGTTAACCGAGCACCCCCGGGAACCCGCAACGGAAACCAGCTCGAGCGCTGGACGGAGAAAAATGAGTTTCAAAGCATGCTTTGCATACTGCTAGGCGCTTTCCGGGCGCCCGGCCCTTGCTGCACAGTAGTAAAACCTTTCCCCGCCATTCTATCATACTCGTGTTGTGGTTAGCTTTGCTTCGTCTCCAGCGTCACAATCGCAACGGAATAGTGGGAGCATTTTATAAAGCCCCCTAGATCGAGTGAAATTACTCTCAAAAAGCAAATCAACCCAACTAAACAGCTTGTCATCCGCTTTACGCGACTATGCAGCGGAGTGCAGCCGTTTGCCTTTGCCCGCTTGAAGAGTTAAGAGAGTGTGTGTTCGCTGTAAGAAAATAAAGATAATATGCGAATTTGATAGATGAACAGCCGTAGCCCAACTGTGTGAGCGAACGGTTTGAGACGGCGCTAATAAGGTGAAAACTCATGTGCTCGATGCTCCCCATCGGCAGAGAAAACTCAATTACGCCACTAGCTGCTGCTGCTGCTGCTGCTGCTGCTGCTGCTGCTAGTACTTCCCCGTACTTTTGCCACATTTATCCTTCCCACTCCTCCCTTTCCCACTCCCTGTACCTCTCAAGGAGTGATGATAATAAATGGAAAAATGAGTGCAGGTACCACGAGTAAAACTATGTAATGAAAATCAAATGTCATCCTAGGACGGTGAATGTGTGGACGTGAAAAATCGTCCTGAAACCCCCATCCTTTTCTACTCCCACGTCCCCCAAACCCCGTTCCAACAGTGTTGGAACCGGGCTCGCTGGGTTTTGTGGCTGGCAAAAACCCGGCAGCGGTAAAGTGTGCCGTTGCAAGGGCGTGTATGCGCGATGCATAGGATTTAACATCTTCGTCCCCTCCCCCCTCGGGGGCACCGACGCCGGGCCCAGGAAATTGACAATGGAATAATAGTAGCTGCTGCTGCTGCTGCTGCTGCTGCGCGATGCTGCGACGATGCTAGATGAAGGTGGGGAGGAAGGTTGAGCGAAAGGTGGGTGCCGACCGTCACCCTCACAGGCAAAAGTCATATACGGGTAATTGTGTTCATCTCGGTTCATGAAATTTTAATAATACGTGAATTTTATTAATCTCAGCTCGATTCGCTCTTCCTTCGCGTTTGTCTGTAGGTGCTGAGAGATGGAGAGAGAGATAGGTAGAGAGAGAGAGAGAGAGAGAGAGATAGAGGGATGTCAAGGCAGTGTGAGAGCAGTAGAGAGGGGAGGACTGTGGGTCAGCTTGGCTCATTCCAATCCCAAGTGAAGTGCTGGACAGGCAGGTTCAGGAGGAAAGACACAGAAAGACACAGGATGCTCTGGGCTCGAACTGCCGGTGTTGGTCCAGTTTGGGCCGGAACAGCATGTCGCAAATCGTACTCCAAGGAGGGCAGGAGAGCATGGCATCGCCGGTCGCCGACGGTGGAGACATTTTCGGGGTGATGGCTTTTGCTGGTACGGTAATATATTTCAATCTTCTTGAAAATTACTCACCTGGGAGAGGGAATGTCCTTCCTACCTTCCACGCCCCGTCGGACTGTTGTGATTGTCAGCGTGCCGGACGCTGGGGAAGGGAAGAAGGGACGGCGTTGGCCACGATGGTGACCGTCATTTCATTATGGCAGCTTCGTTGGGCACTCTCAGCAGGCAAATTGGACGGTGACAAGCGTACACTTGGGTACCTTCGGGCGGTGCACCGTCGCGGATATAATGCTGTCAGCTGGATTGATAGGTTCACGGTAGCAATGCCCCGCTGGGAAGAACCATGTTCGGGCAGGTGCATTTTGCTGCTGAAAAGCTCGATCAAAAGTACACCATTCCAGTTTCACTTGTTGCCGGTCGGTCATCATATTCGAGGCTTCAGTCAACACTTTTAAGGACGGTGGTGATAAAAGCATAATTTACTCAAAAAGGAAATAAAACACACACAGACACACATACACAGACAAGCAAAATAAAAACAAGCCAATACATCATCATCACGCGCCTCTCCAGTTTATAATATCTTACTTTTTGCAGCGTTCCCCCGGTGCGCCCAATTTGATGGGGCAGGTGATAAATGTAGACATTAAATGTACGCCCAGCGTGACGGAAAGCGAGAGGAAGTGAGCAACATCCTGCCTCGTGGTGTTTGTGAGCAATAAAGCACACACACGCACAAATAAACAACGAAATTCTCGCACGGGCCGTAAGGGTGGCACGGGGCGGCTCGTACATTTATTTCCCCTGGCTGGCAAAAACGACACCGGAAATGAATTTTTGAGGGCAAATAACAAAATAACAGCTACGCTCCGGAACGGAAACAATTAAACCTTAATGTACTTGGCAGAGAAGGAAAAAAAAAACTGTCACCCGGTTCGCAGTATTTTCCCGGCTTAAGAGGAGCGGTGCACGGGGAAGCGGAATGAGAGGAACGTTCGTCACTTTCATCGAAATAGGAGCCATATCATAGCAGTTGGGAAGTGACGATTTGTGTGGTTTTTGTTTCACGTGAATTATATTTGCTTATTGGTGTGTTTAGTTAGATGTGTTGGAATCGTCAAATGTGATGGCATTTGAATGTTTTAAATTTATTATTTTTAATGTTTATTGTTGGGTGTGGAAGTTTTATAGCAGTTATAGGAAAGCCGTAATTTAAATTGGACACTGCAAACAAGCATTTGCGATTTGCAAATTGTATTAAAACATGTTTTAAAAACCACAAAACAGGCTTCCCTAAACTATAAGAATTTGTAAAGTAAAATAGAATCTCTCTCAGCCTTTCTTCTCTCTCTCTCTCTCTCTCTCTCTCTCTCTCTCTCTCTCGCTCTTTCTTTCTGTGTCTTTGCTCGACTTTTTCACACTATCTGTAATTAGTGCATACTTTCAGGCGGAAATCGAACTTATTATAGTGGTACGCGCGGGAGCGGGAGAAGGCAGAGCGGCACACGGCGCTAAACTCGAGGTAAAAAAAAAAACACACAAACAAAGCAGTAAGTGAGCACACGTAAAGCGTAAGGATCGGTTGGGGCGGTAGGATGGGAGGAGCTAAAAGGCCAGCTCGGTAATATTTTTGTCTAACCGTCTAATCTCCCAGCGGCATCGTTCTTGCAAAAGCTTACACACCGTCCTCGGCCGTGGTAAGAGACGTGTTTGCTTTTTGTTTTTTTTTGTTTTGTTTCGTAACCGTGCCGCGAAATGGGGCATGTAGAAAAGAAGAAACAGAAGAAGCGGGGGAGAAGGAAGAGCAGAGAAAAACTGTATCCACTTTTCCAGCCCATAACGTGTTTTATTTATTTAAACAGCCGTTATGCCTACCGCATTCTAAGCGCGGGCGGAGCGGTTCGTGCTTTGGATTTGCCTCATCTTACTCCAACCCCCCTCTCCTCCCTCCCTCCCTTCCTCTCTCCGTTTATGGTCTCTTGCCAGCGGTAGAACGCTCGGTTGTACCCATTTTGCAGCCCCGTCGGGAAAATCCCTTTTTCCTCGTGCCAGCGCTGGCTATTTTCCAACGGTCTCGTCTTTAGCCCGAGTGTTGGCGCTTTCTCGATCATCATCCCGGTTCGCATATCTTCGGCGCTCGATAGCTTAGTTAATCCCTCCCCCCCCCCTCCCCTTTCCCACTTTCCCACCTCATCCTCCTTCTCCTCCTCCCTCTTGGAAAGCGGTGTTTCACCCACCCACCAGGGTAGCAGAGTGGACTCGGAACGGGGCAAAAGCTTCGTTTCGAGAAACGTAATGAACAGAGTGAACGGTAAGCGTTACCCTGTTTTCCCTTCCTCGCTCACACTCGCTATCTCTTTATTACTATGTTGCTGTTTAGCTGGTTTCATTTTAGAAAACCGGAAGGATGGGCCGGCCCTGCCGAAAAGGATCGGTGCGTCGTTGGGGTTGCGGGGCGGAAAATTAATTGAACAATTAACATTAACGCAGGAATGGAGAAAGAAAGATGAGTGCCAAAAACCTCTCATCCACGGCGTGTTTGCTTTGGGTTCACTGTTTTTTTTTTTACCTCCTCATTCGGTCGAGTGTTCACTTTATTAGAAGCGAAGTGGAAGTGCTGTAAGCATTAAAAAGTAAGGGGGAAAAAAAACTCGTCCACGCTCGCAACGATCCAGCGAGGAAATGAAGTGTGCTTTGAAAGAAAAATAGTTCACGTCAAAACGTGCAAACGCGAGCGAGCGCTTCCCGCGGGAAGAAAATCCACCATGCAGCGAAGGTCGTAGGGCAAAGCGAGGAAAAGATCAAACTCTCCGAAACGGGTACGGGCAGTGCGGGGCACAGTGTGCCGAAAAATAAAAGAAGGGCACCGTTGGAAGAAGCTACTCATTTACTCGGCATAATTGATCGTAAATTGACACCCGCTTGCGTGAAACGTGCCCGTGTGTCACCGCGGGAAGCAAGGGACAGAGATGGTAAGAGGGGTAGGTATAGGGGTAGGTAGACCCGCCGCAATACAGGCGAAAACCCGGGTGGAAAGAATAATGAGTCGGCGCAGGTAAAATCGAGTGATTTTCTCGGGAAATGGTCACTTTGTCGTTTTCCCGCTGTGTCCCATATTCCGGTTTAAAGCATGTGCTTGTCCCTTGTCTCCCTCCTATTTTGTTTTGCGGTACAAGAGAGAAAGAGAGGGATATTGTCCATCACTTTGACCTACATCCCATCTTTCTCTCCTCTTCTCGATGAAAAAGGAAGGAAAGATAAACATCGTTCCGGTTGCACAGAATGGTTTTACCTGTCCCAAGGCGCACCTTTAAACGTTGCAGGAAACTCCCATTTAGCTCAGTACCTGTTTCCACCTCCGTCCATCTTGGAATCACCAATCCAAGGGACCGTTTGCACAAAGAGACATGGTACATGGCACCGATGTGTAAATTAATTTTTTTTAGTAAAAGTATCGCTTTCTAAGCTATTTGGATTAAGGATAGATGTTATTTTTTGAATGTTTGGCGATGATTAGTCGAAGTAATTTTGTGCGCTGTTTAGCTAACGAGCGCATGATTATCTCGTCAGTACGTTTTACATGGTTTGTCAAGCCAAATAGCGACGTATGCAGCATAATTTTCAGCCCACGGGATGTATTTTGAATCACATTATGACACGAAGGAAAACAGAGCGTCCCCGTTGACTGGATCAAGTGGAGTAAGATCTACACATACAGCTTCTTTAGAGTTTAGACTTTATGAAGGATTGGCACGTGTATGTTATGTTATGTTATGAATTGTTGTTGCAATTATGGTAATAATTGTTACAATTCCAGTAGCTATGGGACACTTTTGTAGAGGGTTTCTTTAATATATATTGACAAAAAACAATATTTGTACTCACGAGTCCATTTGTCTGGGGAGGGGCAATAAATGACATTATTTTTCGTACTTGAGCTTCATCCCATAATTGTATCCTACCCCCACTTACTCACTCAATAAGTCCAAGGGTCGAAAGTCGCCCTGTGCGGTTAAAAGTTTGTTGCGTGAAATAATTGCTTCAAATAAATAACTGGACGCCTAGCTTCAACGATTTGCATAAAGGATAACGCCACAAATTCGTGTACTTTTCGTCAAACAATCTTCATTCCGCAAGCAAATTAAAGACCGCACCTACCACCCCTGCCCTGGAACAACCCTTCGGGCGGCCACATCCGTGCGCTCATTTACGCACGTCCGTCGCATTTTTGGTCCCACGAGTCAATTATTTGCCCGCGCGCCCTCATTCGCTCTTTCGGATCCTGCCGGATAATACGGAACGTTATAAAAGGGACTCAACTAGCCGCAAACACTAACCGAATGAGGATGGTGGGGTTATGTGCGAGTGAGGGTGGGTGGAAACCGGAAAAATGAAAAATTTCTCTCCGTAGCGTTAACGGTCAAACCGAAGGAAAGGAAGAAAACGTTTCGGCAAGGAAGGAAACAAAAAAAAAAAGTGAAACATACAAAACAAAGTTGAACCTTCCCTAATAAATGCTCTGCCAGCTGGTTGGAATGTTTGGCAGAGGAGGGAGGGAAGGAAGCGTGTGTATTTAGAATAAAAGCGTGACACTACGCAACGAGCAAACAAGCGTGGAGAAACGGCTCGGTTGAGAGTAAATGTTGCCCGTGACATAAAAAAGTACTCTCGCGCCACCTCCATCGGTTGACCGGTTTGTGTTCGTGCGGACGCGCGTAACTCCCACCTCGTTTCCACCGCGAAGCCGTGGAAAGGGGGGGAAAGTCAAACATTTTATTTGCAAAACAACATGTATGCTCTTGGCCCGTGCTTTTTTTTAAGGTACAATAATTGAAGCTTCTGCGTATTCCCCTTAATGTTGACGGCTTAAGTACGGCGTAATAGGGATAACAATGGTGGAAAATGGAAGGCACGGAGTAGAACGTGTAATAGCACCGAGTTTTCCACCAGCTTACAGCGGCACCATTATGTGCGTCGCCTAGTATCTTTTCACAGTGCTAAAGTTTTTTTTTTTAACTTAATATGCGTACGGAAAACCTTTAACAATGTTGTACAGCTGAACAAAAATAAAAAAAAAACATGCAGAAACGAAACGAACGATCGCGCATATTGGAGAAGTCCCACGGCGATGCGAGCGAACATGGTTCCAGCCGCAGCGTTGGCATTTTATTTGCTAGTGGGCCAGCTTTGTGCACCGTTCTACCAGCGATGGTGGTCAGCGCAACAATAGACACACGAGCGAGCTGATCCTTGGCTGTACGCCCTGCGGCGCCAGTTTTGCCCATGTAACGGGGGTATTTGTGCCGGGTGAGTGTTTGTTGTGTGTGTTTTTTTTCAATCTATCGTTGCCCTTCCATTGCTAACCGTCGTTTGCTTTTAGTGCCACAGAGCAAAAATAAAGAGATTTATAAAAAAAAAAAACACCCAAAATGGTTCACCTTATATTAGTCCTGCCGTGCAGGCGAATGTGTACTCGCCCCGCACTATCGCCATCGTTCGCGTAAACCAACTGGGACATTACTGTGTGCGTATGGGAGAAGGGGAAGTGTCGGGGGGGGGGGGGGGATGTTGTGCAGGTTCGCGGAAAATTTAAGACTTCATTAAGGTGTGAGGGGTTTTGAATTTTTAATGCGGCATTTTTGTACCGTTTCCACAGCAAACCACCGGGCGCCTCCATTTCGCTCTCCATCCGGTGAGCGACCGGGCGTCTCCATCATACACGCAATTACTGCGTGCGTACGCTGCGTGCAGGTTTCATGCAGTGTAATACCCCTGGAAGGTGTCCTTCGGTAAAGCAATAGAACCACGTACACGTTTCAATTTACAAATCACATTTTCATAGCGGCACGAGAGAGAGAGAGAGAGAGAGATAGAGAGAGAGAGGAGGGAGCTTGAAATATATACACATATAAACGCACACACTCATACACACAAATCACCGAGTGGTGCTTGTACGCTGGGAATCGTTTAACAATTGTAATTGCGCTAATTAACACGCCGTACCAGAGCTGGTGGTGGAATATATTAAGAGCATCACCTCTTCGCGCAGGAGTTCACAGCTGTGGGTGGGATTGGGAAAGAAATAATCAGAAGCAGTGTGTATGCCGGGGCCAGCAGTGAGCTTAACAAATGATAGTATTAATTTTTCCTCCATCCTGAAGTCCTCAGCATGCAGTGAAATTTAAAGAACCGATGCGATAAACATGGCCCGCGGCGTAGCGGCACGTACGTACTGGTGCGGAAGGCGATTATCTTAAGTACCGCCAACAAAACATCACTAATCGCTTCAGAAGTCGTGGGAATTAAATCAAAAGTGTGTACGCGCAAGAGCGCGGGTAGGAAAGATTGTGCGAAGGAAGGGGCGCTCGTTCGCCTCACCGCATGGCTGAACATTGGCAGGCTTATCTGCCGATCGACGCCAATCGGGCGTGTGCAAAGCGGGCGATTATTGGAACGGTGTGCTTCGACCCGGTTGGCTTGCGGCATACCAGAGGGAGGGGGCAGGGGGGGCAGAACCGGGAGTGGGAAATGTTTCGGTTCAAGTCATAACAAGCGTTATTTGCTTTGCACAATATGCAGCAGAATGATTTGTATCGACATTAGCAGCATTCGGGTTGCCGAGGGCAGAGGAGGATTGAAATTGATTCAATCCTTTGCTACCGTCGGGAATGTATGTATGGCACACGTATACATGTATCCAACGTCGTCCAAAAGATCTGTAACGTTGAGACACCACTCACACGAGAAGGAAAGGAACCGGTCCTGTTTCTCCCGATAGAGAGTAACAAAAAACAAAAAAAAAAAAACAAGAGAACGGCCGAGAACCGTGTCCAACATTCTTTCAAGAGCTAATAAATATTCTTCATTTAGTAGGTCGAGCACTAGTGGCCCCTCGTACATTCCAGTAGAGTAAGATTACCATCAGCATCACGGACATGAAGCGTGAGGTGAAAAGACTGCCAAAACTGTGGCGACTCGTGGGCTGAGCGTAATAATAAAGCAACGGTGCCAAGTAGGCTATCATTTATCATTACACACCTGTCAACCGGTTCACCTTTCCTCCCCTGCTGCTGCTCGCGGAGGGTGGATGGTGATGAATGATGTGGTGGGTGGGCAGATTGCGGCAATGAAGTGGCGAGAGGGAAAACCCGCAACCCCACAGCCAACCCTCCAAAATCGATGAACGGCTGTAGCCTCGGTTACTTAACCCATCGAACAACCTTCGTCGTCGTCGTCGTCGTCGTCGCCGGTGAGACTGTAAGGACACTACCATTGTAGACAACGGAGATCATAAAGCGATTAGCTTAAGCACTGCCAACCCTTGTGCGTGTACCGGATTGTCTGGAAGGTGTGCATTAAAGTAAAAACGGGTTTCGCACCGGAAAATTGAAACAATTACCGGCGCGATTAAATGATTACTATATGTCTTTTACGATTCGGCAGATGGTGATGAGATTATTAAAGCAAGACAGTTTGTGCTTGATAATAGAGACCGCTTGAAGACCGAACCGTTAGCGTTGGCGGAATGATTACACTCAGTGATTTTCATTTGATAAGACAATATTATCACTAATCATTACGAGTTTGGGTTTAATTTTCCCCGTTTCTTACTCTTAACGTTATAAAAGATTACTCTTCCGAAAAGAACAGAAGATATTTGTTGACCATAAAACACACAAAGATTGGATCAAGTCCACACTGTGTAAAAGCCAAAATTCCAATTATTTCAAAACTCCCTGTCCTTATTGCGGGGGTTTGAATTGTTTTTGATGCAACGTTATTGTTTAATGTGCAACTTGCCGGAGCGTCCATGCGTGTAATTTAATATTAATTATTATTAATAAGAAATAATGTTTGAATTTTTATCTTCGGTAATGGTAAGCCAAACAGCTAGGAATAGTGAAAATTATAGAAAAATCCTACACGTAAACAGAACAATGCTTTGCTTGGTAGAAAACAGTTTTATTCACTTCCGTAGTAATGGTCAGGCCTTATTACTAGTTATAAAAAAAATGTTTAAAACGAAATTTATTTTAAAATCATACCTTCATTTTGCATCCGAAAAATAAAAGCAAAAATTACTCTATTAACGTCATACGGTACGGACTCTTACGAGACCAGGACCAGCGGCAACGGAAAAGGGATGTTATGCCGGAGATAATTGTCGGTGAGAATACAAACAACGCTCTCCGATCTTCTCTTCCCTTCAACCTTCACCGCCACATGAAGGGCCAAGAACAGGGCCGGTAACGGAGACATCCGAATAAGTGTAGCAGTATCATTGCGGTCGGAAATAAACTACCGCTCCATATGCCAAACAGTGTGGCGTAAACGGTGGGGGAAGGGTAGTTTACCTGCACAAACCAGCAGGGAAGGGGATAAAATATCTTCTCCTTCACGCTCCCCTTCACGCCCTTCCGGAGCAGGCGATGTGGTGTGTCGTCCGCAGTGCGGGGATTTTTGCAGAAACAAACGAGATGCTTATTAAATTCATACGTTCTCCTCTTGTGCTGCTGCCTTTCCACCCACGGTAGCATCGTGGGTGATTTCTTCCGTGGGTGGGGTAGGTGAATCGTTGCAGTGACACTTCACGCTCTATTGCGCGAGGTTTTGCGTAGGATCGGAGGAGCGCCGCGTATCGGTGTTGTGGGAATTGTGGCCCGGTGCGAGTCTTGGCCGCGCGTACTTGACGGTGTCTTGGTTACTTAAAGTTCCGAAATTGAAGTTCGGCTGTGATTATTGACTACGGTATGTTGTGGCATTGCGAACAGCTTTATCTTGCTGTATATTCCTGCGTTTCCTTCCCGCCTTCCCGGGGCAAAACAGGCAATGCGAGGGAGCAGCATCCGAAAGACAGGGTTAAAAATGTGCTTCGATATGTTTTCATGAAAATTTTAGTAACTTTTAATTAGTTACGGGACCTGCGGAAACCGAACTAATTTGCCGTGTGTTCACTTCCCGGGTTCGCTCCGGTTCGGTACGAACTTGGCACAAGGTCGGAACGCTCCACATCCCTCCCTCGGCAGCTGCGTTTTAAAAGACATTTTTTGAAAATGAGTGCGGGAAAAGCAAAATCCCATGGCATGGGGTGGAAGGGGAGGGATTGTTTTTTTTTTGCTACCCCTTCGCCTGCACAGGAAGCGAGCAAGATCTATTGCAACACTTTGTCGATGTCGTCCCTGGGTCGTCGTCACACATTACTGGAATCAAAGTACGGACTGGATGTATAGCGTATGTGTGTGTGTGTGTGTGTGTGTGTATGTGTGTGTGCAGTAATGAAGTAAGTGTCTGTGTGCGTGCGTTCCCTTTACCCATCAAAATGACAATAGTGCGGGAACAGCACAGCACAGTTCACAGTTGACTCAAGTAGAGCACCGTTTTGTGACGCAAGTGCAAATAGAAAGTTCCTAACCAAACACGACTAACTGTCGTCTCTATTATTGGAGTCTAGAGATAGATAGTGGGACTTAGAAAGAGAGAGAGAGAGAGAGATAGCGAGAGAGAGAGAGAGAGAGAGAGATAGGAAGGGTGGGTGAAGTGACTGGACACTCCGCACTGCACAGGCCGGAGCGTCGGTGTCTCGGACACACCGAGCTGCTGCCGTGACGATCCCATTTGTCCCAAGACGATCCCGAAAACTGCATGGCAAATTCATTTTCAAATAACAAACAAAACTGCAATCACGGGATCACGGTCATTCTGGTGTGCGCTGTTGCTCGCGCCACGTCACTGGGCGCAAAACTTTCGGCCCAATGGCAAAAGTCATCCCGGGGAGTGTGCCGGGGGAGTGGTCCGGATCGATGGCTGGACGACGCCAGTGTAAACACACATTCTGTGTGCCCCGGTGCCGGCAACTTCGGGATTGCAATTTGCTCGGTAAAGATTGTTTTGGAGCCCCGGCCCGGTCCGGCATTAGTCATTCCTGCTGATTGCCCAGGGTACGGTCGTTACTCGCATGCAACAGTGCTTCGGACACATTGTTATCGCCCAGGTTGCCTCGCACTTTTTCCCTCCCCACCCCCGCCTCTCTCCTCCTTTGTGCTGAAATACAGGGAGAGATAGATAGAGAGGGGTGGGAATTTGCATAGAAAAAATATTATTCCTTCCCACAAAGTCGTCCGTAACGTCCAAACGTACGGGAGCGAGTGTCCGGCGTTAAAGTCTTGCCTGAAAACGTGCTGCGTTTATGCGCACAGCACAACTTTAGAGTGGGAGGGAAAGGGGCAGGGAAATTTTTGTGGGGAGGGGGGTTGGTAATAGCACACCCTCACTCGGGCCATGATTGTCAACATGTGCCATGGCAGATGTGCAGAAGTCTGTAGTACAAACACATACTCTCTCGGGCAGGAGAGCAGGCTTTACACGGTGCTGGGGCAGCAAAGTCCCAGCCAGCCAGCTAGCATTAATTTATGAAGCGTCCGAAGCACTGTCGCTGTGACCACACGGAGCCAGACGTTTGTACTGGAGGTACCGGTTCCCTGCCTGTACCGTAATCATTTAATATGGCTTACTTTAAGCGGCAGCTGCATCGTGTTCGACCCGGTCGCCTATAGGAGTACAGAATTTATTGCCTGCCCGAGATTGACACGCATAGATAGCTGGCGGAGACTCGGTCGGCTCGGCCCGGTTGCTGGCAGGCTTTTAATGCAAAACGAGCGGGTACAAAGTGGGCACCAAAAAAGCACATAGCCAATTTCTGATGATTTTTCACTGATTTGTAAAGAACGAAGTGACAGGAAAGAGTTATGATCTGTTTTCTTCTATTCAAACCACTTGTACAAGGCCAAGTGCTGCAAAACGCTAGTAAAGCTATCAATTCATTGAAAAATGATACACCGATTGTCTGCTTGCAGGCGCAAATGCTGCCCATTTTGCGATGTGAGGTAAGCGATCCATTTCGATGCGAATGCGTGTAAGCTTACGGGCAACGCAAGAGCAAGAGCATATCCATAGTGTCTATTAATTGAAAAATGATACACCGATTGCCTACTTGCAGGCGTGAAATTGACAGGATGCTTAGTGCTGCACGCCAAGCGTGTATGAGGGAGCGGTAAAAGTAATGCAGAAGTAGTGTGCCGGTGCTAGCAAGACGCAGAAGGAAAGTATCATAAATACAGTCGCTGTCGCAAGATAAACCTGGCACGGTTCGGGCATGGGTTGCTGCTGGCGGTTTTGCAGCAGCCAGCACCGGCAGCAAACTTTGATTGCTTACATAAAGTCAACCGTATGTGTGTGTGAAGTTGACACACCGCCATCACGTGCCAGGTGAACCAACCAGGCCCCGCCCCCTCCCCCAAAACGCCGCTTTCTTACAGCTTTTTCGCATCGCATGACAAAAGGCTGGGGGCGCGCGCGTGCCGTGTGCACGAACTTTTGCACCCGGGAGTGTCCGCCCCACAAACTTGCACGGAAGTAGCTCGGCTTCCCCTTACACCCCTCCCGCTGCTTCTTCGGTAGTAGTTTTCCTGATGTGGCCCGGGAGAAAGCCAACGAGCAGGGCCACCTGCAACGGTTGGTATGAGGCAGAGAGGCTCGACTAACTCTTCGCTGCCACGGATAGTGACGTAGTGTAGTTTCGCAACAAACCTTCCAACTACCCCGCAACCCCCACTATTTGCCTCCTCTCTCCCAATTTTGGTGGTAGCGAAAACGGTGCCACCAAAGCCGCGCGGAACACCGCATCGTATCCTCAACCGAGGGCGCTGCCCACTGAGGAAGGCGAACGTCTGTAAGCGCAAAGCCCAGGGGTGGTGCGGCACAAGTCATACGGCTTTTGTTTGCCAACATCATCCCATTCTTTGGTCCCGGGTGTGCTCCTGCGTGCGTGTGTGGGAGCGCGAAAAGTTAAACAAAAAGAAGCGTTCGGCTGGCAGGGGGAAGGATGACGATTTTACAGTTCACTCCGCTCGCAGTTGGTATAGTTTGTACGTGCTGGGCCATGTACGTGTGTGTATGTGTGTGCGTGGTTATGTGAGTATATAATAGTTCAGATCGTACAGGACAACCTTACAGTCCATGGCGCTCATTTATGCAGTGTTCTTCGAGCGTGTAAAATTGGCGGGGATGTGGTATTTAAAAATGAAATTGGGATAACTATGCACGAACGCTCATTATAAATTCACTGCTAGAGAAAGTAACAAGATGAGGGTGGGCAGGAATGGAGAAAGGAATGGAATGGGAAGAGTTAGAGAGGAGCTGTTTCGTATGGAGCGCCGTTTGCATGGAGGGTTGAAGTTTTGAAGCGATTTCCCTCGTTACGCAGAATGACAACATCAATGGCGTTTGTGTATTGCTCCTCAGAAATAAATCTTCGTTTTCTTAATTGTTACATTTATCGCCCTTATTCAATGCTCTTAATAACATGGCATAAGGCTCACTGTTTGTAGAAACACAAGAGTAGGTAATCAGGTTTCAATAAGCGTGGCACAGTTGATGTGATATTGGGTTTTTTTAAATGGCTGTTCTTTAATGAAAAAAGAGTCGATATTAAATGGCTGATTTGGTACGCGCTTGATTCTTGTCTTGTAGAAGTTTATATTTAAAATTTATTCGAACTTTTTCACACCTTAACGTATTAAAACATCTAAAAGTAAATGGCGTATGTACAAAACATTCTTGTTTACATTCTTGAGAGTTTACCCAGAAAAATAAATCTCACTCAGGAGACCGCATTGCCTAATTTTGGACACACAATAATCAGGTGAGGTTGAATCTCTATAATTGTCAAACATTGTATCTTCTTTTTGTAAACATTCAAACATGCATTGCCATTGGAATATTTAGTGTAAAGCATTATAAGTTTCCTTTGTCCAAACTTTTGTTTCATCTCACAACCACACTAACTCGGTCACATAAAACTAGGAAGGTTTCCATTTGATTGTTTATATTACAAAGCCTGGAACGCATAAAGCGAGCGTAAGAAGTTTCATTTGAAACCGTTCGCTAGTAAAGCGCATCGCGCACTTTACCTTGTATCCTATTCGTCCCAGAAAGCCCTCTTCCAGTCTCTCCTAACAAGGGAAGCGATGGAAGGAAGCTATTGCCTACATCCTGCTCTTACTGAAGGCAACAGGGAAAACTTTGCCACCCCACCTTCTCATCCGCCCGATCGTGTAAAAGGAAATTTCGCTCTAATTTGCGATTCCTCACATCCAGCCCGAACGCTTCGCGTGTATCGCTACTTTTACAACCTTTCTTAAGGAGAGCGGATCCTTACACACTTGCCCGCTCTCTTCTCGTTTCCCCCCTTTCAACCCATTCTTGCACCCAGCACCCTTTTACGTTCGATCTTTCATCCTTGTTGCTGCTAGTGCTGCCCGCACCGCTTCCTGCCGAAACCATCGACATTAAACATCAACGATAACGGAACGACTCGTAACCTTTTCCTTGCCGTGCTCAGGTGTAGGTGTGCCCCTATCTGTGTGTGTGTGTGTGTGTGTGTATGTGTTTGGCAGAGCTCCTTTATGGGTGGTCTCGATGATACCCGCGTGCAGATGCGTGTCTGGGTAATGGAGCAAATTGCCGGCGGATATTGAAACGATTACTGCACGTACAGTGCTGACGACGACGAAGCCGGTTGGCATCACACTGGCACCCGTTTACCTGGGCGGATCTAGCGGGTTTTGCGGCCAACTGCTTCCGCTACGTGTGTGTGTGTGTGTCTGTGTGTGTGTCTCCTGCGCTCCAACGTGGGTTTTGCATGGGAAAGGCGGAAAAGCGAACCCAGTTCTGGACCCCGGTATCGGTTACGCGGGCGGACGTGCCCCACGTACCGGGGTGGATTTTTGCGAAGATTTGTGGCCGGAAATGTTGACTGAAGGCAGGAACGGGTGCCGGCAACGAGCGTGGCAAGAAAAGGGATTTCTTTTGCTACCTCCCTTGCAGCCCGGCTAGTTGATTTTCCGAACTGCGAACCAGCCACTCCCTGACAAAGCAATGTTTCAATTTTTCACAATTTTCTTCGTCTTTCTTCAATCTTCTTCGTTGCAACGCTAAAACACCTGATGTAGGTGTTTATATGTTTTTACACACACACACACACATTACCGAAGGAGTGGCGCCCCCCCCCCCCATTACTCTTACAGTGCTGTAATTACAGCGGGCACTCGTTTTCCGCTGGTTCTTGCTTGGTGAATTTGGAAAATACAAATAATCGACCGCTCGAACCTACTTTTCCCCACTGATATCATTATTACACGATCTAGAACACTCTTTTTCTCGTGCCATCTTCCCCTGTGTGCCTAGTCCTTTCCAGTCATAGGAGGAAAACAGATTGTGGAAAGCACCTTCTCGAACGCGTGTGGAAGGCGAGCGAGGGAAAAAGGCGGAATAAAATCTAACCGACCCTTGAAGAATCGGTGCGGAAGAAACAGACACCCTGCCAAGGTGTCGATGGTCGAATGGCACGCGGCAGAGCTTCAAGGCGATGCAAGCGAGAAAAAGAGGGAAAAAGATTGATGGGAGGATCCCATTACCGATGATTCGCTTGGTTCGCCACATCCGTTCGAAAGGTATAACTCGGCCCGCAGCGCGCAGCACCATGTGCAGAGTGTAGTGCGTGTTGGGTGTTGGAAAAAAGGGGGCTGGAAATAGCGGGGCGGAAGGGCAGGTGGCTGGCATGCCAGAGATGGCTTTATTATTCTGATGGTTTGTTGAATGATTTGATGCTCATAGTGATGGTTCCATCATTTCGAACCCATCAAAGCAGAAAAAAAAATACACGGAAAAAAGATGAGGACGAGTGCGGGGAGTATTATCCACAGCAGGGAAGAGGGAGTAAGGGAGGGCTTTTCTTTTGCCCTGTCTCGCTTCTCCGGCGTTTTGGTAGTTGCGTTTGTAGCGATAGCTTAGGGTAATGGTAGGAAGGAAAACGCTCTGCCCTTTGCAGAAACTGCTTCTCGCAACTGGGCGGGTTACTGTGAGTGGGGAGCGGGAAAGAGAAAAGCGGGACATGAAAGGACTGCCAGGTCAGGAAAATAGATGCAAACAAGGGCTGAAATGATTACGCTCCAGCTGCGGGAAGGAACGTAAGGAAAGGATTTTAAAATGAAAGCCAGCCACGGCAGCGAAGCCTTTCACTTTTAGCCTGATCGTGTCCCTGATCACCTCCCCCCCCCCCCCCCACCCAGACAGTTCGATGCCGTGGTAAAACTTTAATGAAAAGCGAGATGAAACATCTTTTCGTGCGGCTTTTACACGGTGAAAGAAAAACAGGGTGGCAAGTGCTGGGAAGGTGGCCACGACACCAGCTGTCGATCAAATAATCAATAAACATTTCACAGCAGGCGTCAATATGCGGCGCTCGTCAGCAAACTTCGATGTTTGGAGGGGCGAAAGTGGGGAGGGTGCGAGAAAGTTTCCCTGAAGGGGGAGGGACAGGAACATGTTGTGCCTTAAAGTGGCAGATGCGTGTCTAGAAGCGGGATGTGAAAATCACTTTTTTCGCGATAAGTAATATCGCTTCCTCCCTGCCAACGGTGGGGTTTCCACTTGAAGCAAAAGCAGCGTTTGTAATTAAAGATGAAACTTTCCCATTGCTTCAAAAGTGCATTTCGGAGGAAAGTGTTGTTGGGAGACGGCAAACGTGACCTTTAAACACAATGTATTTTGCCTTATCCATTTCCTTGGGCTTACAGCAGCTGGGGCAGCAGCAAATTTGATTATGCTTGCTCACCCTCCCCCCCCCCTCATCCACGCGGTTTGGTTTCCTTCCGGACGCCCTTCCAATGTACCCCTTTGCTCTACTGTGCGTATTACCGATTGTGGGAGGGAAGATCGCAACGGAAAGCGAATGAAAGAAAAAGGGAAAGAGAAGTCGTTTTCGACAGCTGCGCGACAAATCGACTTTCGGCGAAATTAATGGAGTGTCGGAGTCGTTCGGTATGGAATTAATTTTGAATTTGAATCAATCTGAATCCACCGACTGGGTGTGGAGAACGAGGAGGGGGGTGTTAGATCGGTAAGCAGGGAAAAAGGGTGGCGGTGGTTCGGAAGAAGACGGATTCAATATCACGTTGCCCCACCTCCCCCCACCCTCGCTATCACGCAGGTTTTCTAAATTCAATTTTACTTCCGCTTACGAACCGTTTTTTTGTGAGAAGGAACCGGGGGAAGGAGGCGTGGCAGAGTTTGTGTTTTTTTTTTTGGCTTTCTTCTTCTGTTCTTTTATGCCTTTGCCTATCTTTCTTTTGTCGTGAATAACATAAACGAATGAGTATTAAGAGGGCATGGTAAAAATAAGAGAAAAGAGATTTGTAATTAACTGGCTTCTCCAATTCAGTAGTAGGGCATGCGTTTTATCTTTTTGCGATACTTGAACACGCACACGCACGGAAGTGTTTCCGGCACACCGTGGCGCTATCGACTGGACCACGCGATCGGTTCTCAATCTCTTCGCAAATATTCAACGTAGTTTGTAGCAGCGTAGGTACGCACACGATAGTATAACGTAGTATCTTACTCCAACCCATTTAGAAGGCGGTAATTAGTAGCAAAATGTAAATGAAAGCCAAAGCCACCTATACCACATAATCAACACCCTGATCAGCAGAAGCTTACGAGACGAGCGTACACAACACTTTCCGCTCGCCAGATAAAGTAGCGTAGTCGTTTAAATTCCGCACCCGTTTTCGCAACATGAGCAGATTGTTTTCAAAATTTTCCGAATCACGCCGTGCCATTTTATGTTTAGTTTTACGTTTTTTTTTTGAACCGCCCGTGCGCCAACGAAATGTAGCAAATTACACCTCACACGGTTGGTAGGATCGAGCTTGAGTTACCATATCTCGTTCTTCCCTACTCCCGGTTCGCTTTTGTGCTGGGAGCGCCAAGTATTTTTTTCCGAGAAAAAATGATTTGCAAAATTAAATGTAAAAAGAAAAACGGGAACAAACCCGTATTACCATTTAATTGGTTCGTGTGAAAATCGAAATGGAAAAAGCGGGAAAAGAAGTTAAAAATTCACTCCACACACTGTACTGCATCCTGCTCAATTGGAGAATTGGAGCTTCACACTCTAAAAACCCCCTTTCCGATTCACGAAGTAGCCTGCTCGTCCCGTTTGAAAAGAGGAAAAAGCGTAGAAAAACGAAGGCAACGAAAGTTAAACGCTTACCTGCTGTGTGCGTTTGTGCGATTCCCCGCTGAACACACGGTAAAAATGCGCATTGCATATCCTTTTAATCACGAACGAATTACTGGCACCGCCAGCACACATTAACACACACACGCGTTCGTTTGGTCGTACAAATTGGCGTGCAGGGACCCGGGGACACTCCTCCGTCTAATGGATTGAAGTGAACAGGGATAGAGAGTGAAGAAAAAAAAAGAAAGCAAATTGCATGTTAAAAAGGGATGAACCAGCGTAAATCGGTGTGATAACGGCAAGGGCGTAGGGGGGTGGGGGGGGGGTTAACGGCGGTGGAGCCGCTAGGCTGGAGTCTTTTAATTATGCTCCATTCGGGTGCGGTACGTGGTGATTGTATCCTTTTCTTGTCGACTTACTTTCCTCCCTTTTTCCACCCACCGCAGACAGGCGGCATTGACACGTTACTGTTCACATATTGATTTATTTTGATAAAAGAAAAAACAAGTGTTTACGGCAGAGAGTCGCGGCAGTATCGAGCACGATCGTTATTGGCGGTTGGTTGTGTCATCTTTCTTTTTGTATGAGTATTTGTAATGGTGTGCACTAGATGATCATAAGGGTTGTAGCTACGGTTTTAGATAGCATAACGATTCTTATCAAAGTTTTGAGTAACTTCCAGCTCGCAACTTCAAATCGAACATGAAGGTAGCTCATATGACTGCTCGTCAGAAATGGAAGAAAAAAAAAAGCTTTAAAAAGTAACAAAAAAAAATGAAAGCAAGTCACACAACTAAATAAATAAATAAACCCTCAGCAGGCAAGGGGAACGAGGACAGTTTCGAGTACATTAGAGCCGAACCGGTACCTTTCGAGAATCAATTTGTAGCCGGAAGTGTTGGTAATTCAATCCACCTGGTGCCGCCCGGACGCTCGCTTTGATCCACCAATTCGAGCGTATCCTTTTGGTGGGTGGGGCAGGCCTGGCGAGCCAGGAAATTTCGTTTGAAGACGATCCACATCCGGCAAAAAGGAGCGAACGGGGTGAAGGGATGCGGCGGGGCTGGGGCAGGGGGCCAGAGAATCCGATTTCGATTTCGAGACTTGATGGGTCGAAGTTCGCTGGCGGGAGTGCATGATGATACGGACGCACGGTATCGAATTACCGTGCACCTAGCCCCCTCCTCCCCTACCACCCCCTCCCTCCTCCAACACACACACATGACACCGGCACTTCCTTGTACATCACGGTGCAGGGGTACTGCATTAAAGTTTGTACCTCCCGGCAGAAGGAGAAGGTGGACGAGACGGATCGCTTTGCTTTAAAAGTTTGTCGGTGCTTTGGTGACGTTTCGAAACATCAAACGTAGAAAAGGGGGGAGCGGGTGGGAAGGGCTGCACAGAATAGCGTAGAAGAATGATCTCAGAGCATTGAATAAATTTTACAACACGATATGTACATGCTGCGGGTTGCGTTTGTGCGGCATCTGGCCGCCCTAATCAGTTAACAGCCATAAATCAGACGTGGCAGCGCAGCAAACGGCAGCATCTATTAATAGAGTGATGCTTTTCTTTTCTCGACTGCTTCGTAGCAGAAGAAGAGTAAGTGGAAGGACGTCACTCACGAAGGGTCGCGAGCGTAGGGAAAATGCATATGAGCTAAAACGGCCAGAAACGAGCGAGCGAACAGTTGCGGAAAGCCGCACTGGAGCCACCCGGGTCCTTCGGACAGTTTTTGTTTCTATAATATTCTTTGCTTAAAGCAACTGAAAAGTTAAAGAGAGGGAGAAAGATAGAGAAGGATAAAGAAAGGGAGACCGAGAGAGAGAGAGAGAGAGAGAGAGAGAGAGAAAGAGAAAGACAGTGACAGAAAGACCGAAAAGTCTGTGCTCGATCTCGGAAAAGCGGCGGAAAGCTGCTTCGGATGAAATCGACGCTCATTGAATATGGAAATGGAATTGAAGTTGAAAATCTTTTCTCTTGATGCCCGCTAGATTCAGTGCGTTTTTCCTCTAGACACACGTACACGCACACACACACACACACACACACACATGTATAGACACCATCGCGCTTCAGTACAGATACAAACACAAACAGCAAGGATTAGCGCTGGAAGCTAGAAAACGCAACGAGCCTGGTTCGCGCGTTTTCCCGGCAACACGGTTTTCTTCGTTGAATGACACCGCTCAAGAGGTGTAAACTGAAGGGGGGAGGGTGGGTTGAATGTGAGGAGAGTAAAGCTGGAATGTGCGTGCTTGTGTGACTTGCAGAAGGGAAGCCGTACTGTCGAGCTGGCGGGCGTGCCCTATCTTACCTGTGATCGACTGCAACACGGGTACGGTTATTCCTTCTCCCCATGTTTTGGTCCTTCGAGTCTAAACGGGGGCAGAACGGGGACATCAGACTCGCTATTTAAATTTCGCGTTAATCACGTTCAAGCATGCTGTTGGCACCGATAAAAAAGCCCCCGCACGAGAAGTCCCTTTAATTCATCGCAATCGATACTCGAACAGTTTTCCCCGTTCGTCCTGTTTTTTTTCCCCCACGAAAAAGCTTTCCATGCAGCGAGTGTAGTATCACTTTTCACGCGGCTGTAAGTGTGCGCAAAACGGAACGGGGCTACCGCAGTAAGAAGACGAGAAAAGTGAGTCGAACAAATGGCAGCGAGTGTGCGAACAACGAAACGGAAGGAAGGAAACACTCATCTCTGCGCGGGGTGTTACTCAATCGCCACTAAAAATCGAAATCAATCGCCCGCGCAAGGGCGCAACGAAAAACCGTTAAAATCACTTATGTTGGGATGGAGGGTGAAGGGATGTGTGAGGGTGGTCGTTAGTTTGTGGCAGGAAAAGCGGGGGAAAATGCACTCGTTTTGCGGCCAGTTTACCGGTGCCGCGTGTGTGTCCCCTTGATGGATGCCACGGCATGGAAAACCGATATATTCGAGAGCCCCTCCCACAGGGTATCGATGACCATATGCACGTGTATGTGTATGTGTGTGATTGGAAAAGAAGTGAAAACGTGAAAAAAAGGGGAAGGGGAAAACAGACAACGCTGAGTGGAGGTGTATAATATTTCGCGCTCAGCACTCTTTAACACTCGTTCGAGCAGGTGAAGGAGGGATGGAAAGCGGAAAGGGAGGGAGAATAAAGGATACAGGATGTTATTTCGATATCGGCCTGGTCGACACAAAGGGGCGCTCGTTCCGTCTTGTGGCTTAATTGAAACCATCAACAACTCTTGTGCTCTTAACCAAAGCAGCATTTTCACGAGCGGTCTGTGTGTATGTGTCCAGGAACGGCAAGCGAGACATTTGAGCCGATGCAGGCAGGATTTTCTCTTTTGGTAGTTAAACATGTGTATCACTTTTTCCTGCCTGCAGTTGAGTGAAAAGATTGCAACGTTTGGTGCACGAGCTCGTAAACAGGAAACGGTTAGCAGGCGTCTCTAGTACTTCAGAGAAAATCAAATGCATAATTTTCCCTCTGATAGGCGGCTCCGCCCGTGCACAAGTTTGTAAATAAATTTTCCACGAATGACACGGTTAAAGCAATTTTCCGAGCGACCGAAAGGTGAACCACACTTTATGGTACCTAAATGTAGGCATGGTTGAAAAAGAATTGACACTACGCCTTAAGAGAAGCGTGATGCCGAAGATACATTATATTGCATACTTTGCGGCGCTTTTCGGCTTCTCTATGGTTAGTGATTTCATTTTTGGGAGTTAAACGCACGACGCTAAGAAATGTGTTGAAAAAAAACAAAAACAGTTCTCCACTCTCCTTTCTCCCCGCTGCTTTGTGCTTGTTGTCTCCTTGTTTCACTCCTTTCCTCGCCCCTGCCTCCCGCCAACGCACTTGGTGAACGCATTTATTTTGTGGCAGCACTGGAAGCGATACGTCTTCTTTTTTTGCCGGCTACTTTTCCGTCCGTTCCGGATGGTCCGGGCCCTCGTGGGTACCGCTTGCGGTCATTAATCATTCGATTGATAGGGAACAAATATCAAATCCGGGAATTACAAGCAGTTTTTCGGTCTGGCGGGTTCGGCTTTTTATGGCACTTTTCTGCGGTAAAAAAGGAAAAGCGGGGAAACGGATGGAGGGGAGCAAACAAGACATAGTGAATATCGCCCGCGGGCTGGAGAATGTGTTCCTCTTGCTGAGGCATCGGTGCTGTTTTTTCTTGCGGCGGAAGCATCGGACCGAATTGGTTATATGGTTGACAAAAAGATGTTTCTGCCTGCTTTCTCGGTTCTTTTGTTATCGCCTCGTGCCTTGACGCTTGCCCTGAAACCGACGGGAAAACCCGGACGGTGAAGAGATTTGCACAAACGTAGTCAATATTCAGTAGTGAGCGGATTTTCTAAAGTCAAGTCCGCCAGCTGTAATGCAAGTCCGCCAGCTGTCCAGGGCTTGTGGCCAGTTAGGATCAGCGGAAAGGAGTGTAGCTGTGTATAGAAATCAGGTTTGGATTCTAAGACAACACTGCTGACAAATCGAGCTAAAACCCGTGAAGGAACGAACGAAGAAATGCGTTGATAAATGAGACAAAATTGAGCTTTAAACGAAATAAGCCCACTGATATGGGGTCGGTGGTATACCAACTTTTACCGTTGCCCATTCTGGCTGAAAAACCATAAAATCAACCAATGCACACGCCAGCTCGGGCTTAAGGCAAATGAGATGAACAGCTATGCATAAGCCATTTGCCTTTGATTCGCAAGATTTGTCGGTGGAGACAAGTTGATCCGTCAAGCCGAAGCAGTGCCAGTTCGGTTCTGTTCCATTTCCGATTCTAGCAAAAAGAAAAACTACTGCGCGAAGGAAGCAAAATCAGGGTAAAACTCTTGAATTCAGTTACCGTTTGCGGGGCGTTTTGTTGTTTAGCATAAGAAAGAAACAAGAAACCAAATGAAAACATGTGCCGCGAATGGAAAGGGAATGTTCAAAGGGTGGGCGTTTGTGTGTAGGTAGAAGGGGGGGGGGTGGGGGCACCGGGGGGGGGGGACGGAGGAAACCGATTATTGCCATTACCGCGCACGTTTCCGGACACTCTCTCTCTCTCCCCCCCCCTCTCTCTCTCTCTCTCTCTCTCTCTCTTATTCGCTTTGAGAAACCACTGGGAAGGAGGATTCCTTTCCCGGTTTGACGAGGATAGTTGTCCACCTCGTCGAGCGCTTTTACAATTCTCTTCGCTGACAACCTTTTCCCTTCCAGCTCTTCCATCACAAACCCAACCACCACCCCACCCCTTGCAGCCGACCAAAGCATCATGTATTGGTTTTGAATAAATCCTCCCCGGGCCATGAGGTTGAATACATTAAACGTATTTGGTTGCACGGTGTGCCGGCCCGATAGCCAAGTGTTCTCGGTTTTATTTTCTTCTTCACTTTTTTGTGTGCAGGAGATTTTCTCACGGATTATAATAAGGGTCCCTTTGCATTCCCTTTTTTTTTTGCCCGTCTTTCACTCCTCCACTAGAAAGGACAATTTAAATTATCAAAAAAAACCCTTTGCCATGGTGGTTCGATTTCGGAAAAGCATTTGCAAAGTGGTCGCATTGAATACACAAATATTCGACCCAGAAATGATGAAGGGTAAATTAATAAAGGAAAGAATACACGCCTGTCGAACACAGGAAGCGACACGCTCTCCCCACATGTGGCTACACAAGGAAGAAATGTGTATCATGGGGATGGCGCATGAGGTTGGCGAGTTTTTTTCTTTGCTCTTCTCGGCTTGCCTTCGCAGTCCGGTGGGAAGCCTTTTTTTTGTTATTGATTTTCTTTTTGTTGTATCCGAAAGACCCACGTCCCCTTTTCATTGACCGGTTTCGTTCGTTTGCAATTTAAAGTATCAATTCGCTTTGGTCTTGTTGAGTTGATGTTGTGCTGGTGATGATGATGATGGCTGATTTGTGTCATATTCTACATTTCCCAAGGGTTAATATTGAGTGTATAGAAATGTACTTTGGGAATAATTTTGATCGAATAGCGGATGCATTAGTTTAAAAATTAAAATAAAAACATTTTATTAATTTATTTGAGTTTTCAGAGGTTTGGCGTTTTCGATGCCTTCTAAAAGTATGCAACAAATTATTTTCGTTCTCTAGTTATTTTTCCTTGTGGTTTATAAGTACAGTAGAAAATTCGGGCGAGGGATGGCGAAGGAGTTAAAGAGATTCATAGAAAAAAGTCTATCTATTTGAAGGGCCATCACACTGCATAACCAAATGCATTGTAGAAAAATAGAATAGAAAGTGATAGAACTGCAGGTTGCATACTTTTAGGCGCCTCGAAAGTGAGGTAAGGGTCAATCTTTACTTTTGTCAGCATTTGAGAAACGCGAACATTTCCCTTGCGGCCCAGAATCTCGCTGACTGACAGGACTATTTATTCATCGCCATAAAAGAAAGCGTGCAGCAGCGTGTTCTTCGCGTCCTCAGGGGGTGCCGCCAAAGAAACCGATTTACGCGCCCCGGTCTGAGACATCGCCATCCGCCGGGTGTGCCGGGTGAAGATAAATGGAGCGGGATGAAAAAGGGATTCCGCTTCCGTCGTTTCGCTGCCTTTCTAAACAAGCGACTGGACCAGCAGCTACCATTTTCGGGGTATAAAATGTTAGAAGCAGCACGGGCGAAAGAGAGGCTGGGAGAGTGAATAAAACGGAAATGGAAAAACGTATCGTCTCGCTGTTTTGGGGGGGAAACGATGTAAAATGGACCCCTTCGCTCGGACGGTTGTGAATGCCGCACACACTTCCGGAGCGAACTTAACCCTGCACCATCAACACACACACACACACATTCTCGCACACACACACATTCTCGCACACATACTACCACTTTTACGAGACGAGAAACATCCTTCCGCGTGGGTTTTTGGAGCATCTAACAATCCGGAGATAATAATTCTTTGAAACTGTAATCAATGAAATATTTAAGGATTCATCTTGTAGTACCACTGTTTACCCCTCGGTAGCAACTTTAAATTTCCTGTCCAGCCTTCTCATACCCCTTCCCCGTTTCTCTCCTCTCCTCCCGCAACGATTCCTTGAATGGTGCCCGGCCTCGGAAAATGGTTCCAGGGCCCCTGGTTCTCGCCTCTTCCTATCGGCGGATGAAAAATCCCATGGACCACACCCCGGGTTTCACGTGTTCCAGCGGCTGATGGTGTGGCGTGGTCTGCCTGGCAAAATAAACCCTGCCACACCCTGCTCGAACGCACGCCCCAGCATATGGCAGGGGTTGTAAATTTTTAAACTTGATTAAGATGAACCACCGTCCCTTCTCTGGAGGGCTGGTGGCGCTCCGAATGGATCAAACAAAAAAAGATGTCGCACTGGTGGTAGTGACCAGTGTTTATCACTCCTCGCTCACACAGCTATGCGTGACGGAAAGAGGTGTGTACCCATCTGGACAGTTTAACTAAACGATTTCGTTGAACCTGTTTTCCGACAGGACTGAACAAGACACGTATTATTGAGCTAATAAAATTTTACACACCTTTTAGTAAAATGTTAGAGCAGCAATGGTGGCGAACGAAGGTTGCCACTTGTTCTCGCGATTATTGCATTGCTTTGTAGGGAAAAGAAAAGCAAAAAATCATCCAACCGGTACGGCAAGAACATTTTTCCCCGAAGCCGGTGAAAGCACTCAATTGTGAGGCAGCATGTAATGAGTTGCTTAAAACCATTGCTTTCGTGTTCGAATCTGCAAAGTGGGAGAGAGAAGGAGAAAGAGGACAGAAGGAACGAAGGAAAGAACCAATCGGCACTAATTACTCATCGGCAGGTGTTCGACCTGCCCGGCGTTGGGCGAATAGCGCGACCGCGACACGGCAAAACCTTGCGCACACAGAAGATCGTGCCGCTGCGTGCGATTTCCACTGTGCTTCGCTTGTTTTTCGGGGGTGGTTGGCGGAAAAAAACAGGTTGATTGTTGATTGGAATACATTTTCCCCTTTTATGTGCTCGTTTTGGACGAGAAAGTGGAAGGGTAAGAATAATTTGTGCGACACGCTGGTGTAAGGAAAGCGTAATGAACGAGCCTTACTTTCCCCGATGGGATAGTTTGCACCTTGCGATGGCTGGGCAGTACAAGAAATTGTATATATATATATTAGGAAGGTAAGATAAAATGTCATCATCTTTGCATTGTTTGTTTAGGAATGGCAAATAAACTGCAAACCATTACGAGACGGGAGTAGATTTTCTAAAGTGTTTATTGCGAAAGTAATTGAAACTTTGTATTCCACGATAGTTTTAGCTGGAAAGTGTGAAATTGGCCACCAAACAAGGCAAAGCAAATGTTGTGTGAGCAATAGCGATGATAGAATAAATTCCACCCCATTTTTCCCCGGGTAAAGTTTTCATGATCATCGATTCCCTATAAAGTTAGTATTAAACGTATCTCTTTCTTAGCGAAAGGTCCAAAGGTAGTGATTGTGTTGCTTTTGGTGGAGAATCAAAAAGGAAATTATCACAAATGCCATGGAAAAACGGAAAAAAAACCCGTTCAAAACACTGTTTCGTACTTACATTGTAGTGGAGAAAGCATTTTCCAATGTTATGTTGAGTAATTGTATACTACTGTACTTACTCCAAGGGCGAACACAAAGAACAAAACAATGTCATTCAATGTCCAGGGCGCTTCCCCATTATGGCAGGATTCGGTTTAGAAGCGAATGATTTTCCCCCCGTAAAACTCGCTAGCGAGAAGCGTCTTAAACAACTCGCTCAACGCGACGAGAATGATGGAGGGGAGAAGCACTCATCCTACGGTCCTGAACAACCCATCTACTAAAAGACTCCGAAATACATTGATCCTTTCGGCAGTGGGTTCAGGGAACGTGAACGTTGAATTTGATCAACGTTGTTCCGAGTCCGAGCACTCGAGCTTCCTCACGCTCTTATTCCCGCCTTTGCATCCTTTCACCCTTTTAATTCCACTCCCCCCCCCCCACTCCCCAATCGCACCACCCACCCTGCCTCTTCCTTCATTTCGTCCTTTTAGCAGTAGTTTCGACTAATTTCCGCGAATTTCAAACAATGCATGCCGAAGCTAGAAGTCAATTTGCAATTTCCGATTGGCTTAAAACTTTCGAACTTTATCTACCCACTCGCCCCCCCCCCCCCCCCCCCTGCCTCTAAACGTGCGAGGGTGACTTCAGGAGGGGGAGGGGGTGGGGAGGTGCGCTAGGGGGAAGAATGCTAAAATGCTGAGCCGAACGCTGTTCTTCAGCCCGACGATTGCCTGCCGGGGTGTTACGGAAACCCGGTTACGGGACGACGAACCCCATTGATTTCCCGTCGATGTAAGAGCGGTGGCGTGAACGAAGAGGGGAGGGGGGGGGAGGGAGGGCGCAAAGTTACCCTAACGGATGGTGATGATACCGCTACTCATCTGCTACGGGCTAAAAAGAGGTGAATGATTGTGTGTGTGTGTGTGTTGGTGTGTGTGCGTGGCACGCGGAGAAGCTGAAAATGAATAAAATGGCTACACGCGGTGCGCCGAGAAGGAAAAGATCGCCCGATAAGAACAGCCGGTAGCAAATGGGGATGGTGGTGAAGGGGCGAAGGCACGAGGTGTCGTGTGAGGTTGGGAAGAGCTAGGGTATTCTTGTTCGAGAGTGCTGGCGGTGTGCCGTGCGCTCCAAACAGGGGCAGCCGTGCAGCCAACCGACCAGACGTCTTGGAAAATTGAAATTGTATCAATAACGGTTGAATAAATTTTCCCATCAAATTTCCTTCCTCGGGCCCCCACCCATTGGGAGCGGGGTCCCACGCCTCAATCGAGCGCCTTTTTTGAAGGATGGTGAAAGGACCCCGACACGGAGGACGAATGCGCAAGTTGGCCTTTTCACGGGCGTATGAGGATGGAGGAAAGAGAAAGAGAGAGAGAGAGAGAGAGAGAGAGAGATGATTGTGGTGAGCGCAGGCGAGTGAAACGAGTAGTAAAGCTTTTTCATTTGGGCGCGTATCGGCACTCATCGGCATCGGCACTTCCCCAGGGCTACACCACACGCCCCGCTTAAAAAGCTTTTGTTCGTCTTCATAAAATAGTAATTATCCACTTTTACCCTCGCTACAGTACCTATCACCGATTGTCGTTACTTCTTCTGCATCGAGGGTGGCGTATGCAGCTGAAGGGAAACGGAGGGATGGTGGGCAGGAGGTGCTGTTTTTGGTCTATTGTAAAAACCTGAGGCTCCGTTTTTAATGCTCACTGAGAAAAGTTCTGTCTATGGAAGTGAAATATTGAGGTGTATTGTCAGTAGCATAATGCAACGTTAGAATCTTCGTTAGAATGTTCGCTGAATATCGTGTTTAGCGGTAGTAGCGGCTATAGTGTCACCGCAAGAAATTCTTTCTATAGCTTACTCAATTACGGTGAACAAAAGTTGAGTTTTCTAACACTATGTGAAACAAATTTAACCCCTTCCCTCGGCGTAAAAAAAACCGCAACGCTTCAGATAACTGCCTCCCCTCCCCGTCAGCGTTACGTAATTGATGGACAGCTCCCAAATTCTTTCAAATATGACGAGTGAAGGCTGCTTAACTGCTACTTACAAGAGCCTCAATGATTTTGGTAGTAAAACCGTGTATGTTTTAAACACAAGACATGATTTACTTCCTTTGCGGCTTGGATTGTACTGCGTAGTTTTCTATGCTAGAATGTTGTTCCGTATAAAGTTCGAAGCACAAGTAGAGCCCACGGAGATGGTAAAGTGTGATCTCAAGGTGCTAAAACCAGCGATTTCATTTTTTGTGTATCATTTCTTGGCAACCGACGAAGCATGCACTTTAGAAGCAATATGGTTTCTGTTTTGAGCCCAAGCTCGCAGCATGAAAAGGAACCAGAGTGCTTCTAATGTGCAAACTTTGTCGGATTCCGGAAAAAAAAGGTGCGCAATAACGATGAAATCGCCGGTTTTGGATGCTTGGGAATAATCGCTTGTGCAGAATTGCAGCAATTTAGACGCAGTGGAGAGATGAGAACCAGTAAGTAAGTAATCAGCCTTGAGGATATGTGTTAGACAACATTATCCACCATTTTTCCCTCAAAGCCGATTGTTTTTATCTGGTGCGCATAGTGGAATGCACTGTTTAAGAAAGTTTGGTGTGTTATTGCTACCAAGCAGCACCTATATCCTAATTTTCTCCATTGAACAAACTAATCTTGTTGAAATGCGTTACACTATGATGGAATCAGAAAGTATGTATGTAAAGCTTCAACGCAAACGCACGTCTACAGATGTCTTGCTAGGGGTGGCATCACCAAAAGGCAGAGACATTCATACCATTCATTCTACCGAAAAGCCTCTCGCCATAAAAGCGCTATCCGCCCCCTCGTATGTAACCGGACCAGAAGCTCAAGATGAAGGCCTGTTTTGCTGCCACTATGCTTTCTTTTTTGCCGCACTCCCGATTTGCGGCTGTGCGCAGTGCGCCCGTTGGGCCACACCGGTAAATGCAATCAATTTCTGGTCGTGTTTGCATTCGCCCGATTTCGGTTGCAGTGCGCGATGCAAGGCGCAAGGCTGTTTTTGTGTGATGCGTCGCACTCAGCACATACGCCGGAAATGGATACGGTGCGGTAAGCTGGATGCGAAGCACTTTCGGGACGCCTGACCGGCAGCAGGGAGCAAGGGAATGCATTAGATTTTGCCATTTGTGGCGTTTTTGTGCCCCTTGCTTGTCTCGCTGGTTCGATGGTGGCTCTGGAGCTGCCGCTCAAGTATCTCCCGCGAGTACACTCCCCGCGAGCCACTGTAAGCTTTTAAACAAGAATCCATCAATAATTGGAAACGTGTTTTCTTTTATCCGGGTTGGCTTCCAAGTGGGCCGCAATCCGATCGCGGAAGCACAAATGCACGCTCAAAACGGTGAATCGTACGGTTTGAGTCACGTTTCACGCTCCAAGTGTGAGCAGTGAGCGGAAGTTTTGGCAATGGGATTCGCCTCGCCTCGTGGCTCCAAATGCAAATCCACCCAGCCACGCCAGCCCGAAGCCACGGGTGAAAAGCTTTAATGCAATAAAATTTATTCCCGCAGCGCTCCCCCCCTCGGCTAGCCGGTTTTTCCAAGGCTGCCGACTAGGGTTCCACAATGGCTATCTCCGCTCCCGCGCCACGCGCACACCGCCGGCCGCTTTCCAGTAATTAACTTTCTGCTTCATAAAATTCAATCATTCGCCTGCTGCTGTTGCTGTTGGTCGGGCTTCTGGTTGTAACCGAAACGGGTGCCACGGTGGGTGTGAAAATCGTCCTCCCGTGCGCTCCGTGAGCCACAAAACCCGGCGTGATCCAGCAAGCGAGCCGTTAAATGAAGCCAATGCA
>KB670725.1:1083131-1099278 GCA_000349105.1 Anopheles epiroticus
GGTGGGGTGGGGTGGGAGGTGGTGACGAAGGGGTGCGATCCCGCGGGTAATGATGGCGATGATGATGGTAATGAAATGGCTCGGCTCGGTTTGGTGGAGTGTCGGAATGTAATGTTTCTTTGTTTGTTGGTGAAGTTGGGTCTGGATAAAGGATAAGCCGGATGCTCAATGGAGCCATTGTGTATGTGTGTGTGTTTGTAGCGATTTCTGTGAGATATTTTGTCGCTGGTGAATCGAGGTGTAACAGACTGCTCCAGGGTGCGGAAGGTGGCGCACACGATGTGCTACAGTTAGTGTGTTAGGGGGTTTGTACGATGAAAACTATTGAAACTGTGTGGCGAAGATCCACTACAAGCTGTCGGAAATGTGTACAGTTTGCTGGATGATGGCAAGTGACGCATGTGACGGACATTTCAAGACGTCTTGGACTAGCATGCCATGCAGTAGAAGCTTGATACACTCTACTTTGGCTTGCAGTATTCATCATCATCGCTCCTAATTTGGTTCCATCGCATTTCTGCATTTTCCAATTACCTTCTGCAGTCTGCTTCATCCCAAAATCGTTGTCACCTCACAAGCATCTGATGTTTACAACATGACAACTGAAAACATTAGATATTCATACCTTCGAATGTCCCCGGCGGTTGACCCAGACAGTTGCTTTGATTCGACTACGACTCCGTCTGTCCGAAAAAGACTTTAAAATGCAAATGCTTTCTAGTCTGCCCGGCGAATGGAAGAGACATGATGGAGGAATGGTGCCGTTTCATTAGTGTGCTAGTTTTTAAGCGTCTTAGGAAGCTTACGACGACCATCAAACTTACTGTTGGGATGAAGCTTTACGATTAAAATACGACTGAAATCTAAGAGCAGGCGATTTATACGAAGGGAGGAGGAGGTGTACATTTCAATGTTCTTGCTGGTAGAACGAGAATAATTTTAATGCGTTTTTTAAACGATCAGCTCTGTTGACGATAACGATTCATTTCATATGCCTTCGATTGAAATTTTAGCCTTGGTTCTTATCAAAATTCTTAAACCGCTGGAACAAAATCCTGAAAATCGTTTGCAGAAGTTCTTACACTGCATACAGTACCCCTCCTTGTTTATAAACGGGATACCCGTTAGCAATCCTCTTATGATCAAAGTTTCCCCGAGTCCTCCCCGAGGGAATAAGACTCAGCCATTCTGTGACTCTTGGTAGTACCATCTCTCGTTCTAGATCCTTATTCTTGTCATGAATTTCTCTTCTTGTGTCCTTGCTCTGGGTTGGAATATCCAGAATTGCTATCCAGATCTCAACATACGTATTTGCGGAGTCTTCTTCATCTTCTTAGGTGACACAACAACCCCTAGGCCTAATCAGAACAACATTGGCTCTTTCTGTACCTGACTGAGTGTACCCATCCATATCAAGATTGTTAATCCTGCGTATGGGGGGTTGTGATTTTAGAGCACCCATAGTAGGATAGTCAATCCTAATGAGATTCGAACCGGCGACGGGCCTTTTGACAGCCCTAAGCTGTTAACACTGGACCACCGAGCTGTCCCAACCTCTCGGCCAGGACCCCTTTTGACAGCCCCCATTTGCGGTGTCTATTTAGTGGTAAAGTACATCTGTTCTGATTATATTCCTTTTAAGATACTTTTCAAGAATCTTTGCTTGTGGGCTAAGGCGAATGCCTTAATATTCCGTGTCTCTTCTGCCTTTAAGTGTCAGATCACTGCTTGCTGTTTGGCTCATAAATGAGCTTCTGGTAGTGGTTGTTTCAAGCATTAGATGAAGTTAGATCATAGTCTTTCCCGTATTTAGGTAGTACTTTGCGCATTTGGAGGTGTTCATGTAGCGTGCTTTGGGATACTAATTACTTGCTAACTTTTAAGATGCACAAAAAACAAAATTTAACAGCTTAAAAATATAGTTTTTATTACACTCGAATTGTTGTTCGAAGGAATGAAAATATCAGAAAAAAAGGGATCAAATAGTCCATACCTATCCAATGGTTACTTGATGTTAATGTTACTTTTCTCACCATAGTGAGTGTGATTCAAAACGAAATTTATGAAAGAGATGAAAGTGAAGCTCTACATACTGCTGCGTCATGGTTTAAGGTGTGTCTGGGTGGGCTATTATCCTAGCACTCTGACACAAGGTCTCGCTTTCCCGCAACGTTTCTCGAACAGGTGAGCGATCGGATGCAAACTGATAAGAACCCGTGTCGCCGACTTGGGTAACTTGTTTGCCCTTCCTTTCCACCGGGAAGGTTGCGAAGGAGTGGAGCAGCTCTTATCACGGTGTTGCGGTGAAACGTTACCCTCTCTGCTGGTTGACAGTTTTGCAACTCAAAGCCGGAAGTGTATGTGCATGCGTGTGTATGTGTGTGTGTGTGCGTGTGTGTGTGTGTACGCTCTTGTTTACCGTCAGCATCGCATTGAGCTGACACGTATAAAGTGCGCCATTAATTAGATGCAATCAATCTCAATTCCTCAGTCAGCACGTTGGATGACTGCTCTGCTTGTTGGTGATGAAGGGAAGAGGTGGTCTCAATGCTCACAAATCAAGATTTTGTCGCCAATCACGTACCATTTCCGGCGCAACCCGTACCACGTTGAGGCTGGAAGTTGCTTACGAGTTTTTCAAGGAGGGCGTTACTTAGCTTAGATTAGCAGGGATCTCGGTGGGATCGAGAAGTTCTAAACCATCTGACGCTAGAGCCACGAGGAGAGAGTTTAAAGTTTACAATAGAGGTTGCCAGATCCTGCGCGCGGTAATGCATACCTTGCCTAGGGGTTTTTGGTTGCAGGGAATTGATTTTAGCAGAGGTTGCCGAGCAGGTGCATTGGAGAGGTTACATCGCATTTAACCCCCCGCCTAACCCTTGATATCTACTGGGAGATTCGGCCCTGTCAGCATTCATTTCCCCCTTCGCTTCTAGTTGACAACTGTCAATTGGCGTGGCGCATCATTTCGATTACACGGAATACACAAACCGTCCCTTCGCGGAGGCTGCAGGATGGGTTTAGAGAGGCAGTTTGGTTGCTTTGGAGACGTGACCACAGTCTACCACACTGCCGTCAACGTTCCGCCCCGAGAACTGTTTGATGTTCAATTAATCAATGAGGCAATTTGATCGCTTGACTTGCACGGATCAAAAGTATGTCAGCCGCCTGCATTGGATGTTGCGGCTCGCATTCGCGCATCCTCACCCGCGCCTTCTCTCCCTCGCTCTCACTATCCCTCTCGCTTATTCTCGCTCGATCGAAGGCCTAGCTTTTGGAGGAAATGTTCCGTTTGTCGCGTGCCGTATCTCCCAAGCCCACCCAAGACCATTTCCGGCCGGTTCAACATTTTCTACTTTGCCTGTTTGCTGTGGTTTTGAAGGCAGGCAGGAAGAGACTGAATTGAATGGAGATCCTTCTCGACCACGGGACTGGGCCGACTTGGACGCATCATGGACACGATCGCGGGCCGACCTTTTCCCCCTTCCAGCAGGCCAAAAACCGTAAGGCCGAGGGTGCCGGTTCGGAATTTCCGGAATTTATTAATGAGAACCGCAAGGAAACCGTTCCGTCGCTTGGTTTCTCTACATCAACCCTCCCTCCCCAACTCCCCCCCACCCCCACACGCCCGCTCGTTTCTGATGCTTGCTGGATCGCTGTCCCTCCGTTGCTGGCAGAAAGGTGGACCAAAGGTTGATTTTAATCAAACAGTTATTTAATTACAGTTCGCTCCTTCGACTTTGGTTTTCTCCACGTTTGATCCTTTGGGACTGGGCTGCTCGTATATGGGCATCAGCGATCCCATTGCATCCTTTTATCGGGATGTGTGTGTGTGTGTGTCGGCCCCAAAAGTCAGCGGGACCTCGATGCGCTTCATTTGATGTGTTCTGTTTGAAATTTGTTTTTGTTTCTGTGTTCTAATACAACTTTATATTGGTTTTCCCGCAACCCGAATTGGGAGCCTCTACTCCCACAACAAAAAAAAACTTACCTGCCAAATTATATTGAGTATCCTATTCGTGTTGCGAAGTACATTTGTATCTGGGGAAACTCAAAATGCGTAGAGAGAGAGAGAGAGAGAGAGAGAGAAGAAAAAAAACACTACCTGAATATTCATTTGGGGGTGAAAAAAAGGCAATTCCAACCGTTTGATGTGAATGCTCTACTCGTTTATCAGTCGTACAGCCTGAAAGGTACAGTTTAAATTGATGCCATCGGATGGTTTGTAAACGATTGCAATTGCAATAACTCAAAATGTTACAAACAATAATCCACATGGTCAATTTAGTAGGTTAAAATATGTTTGTAGCTTAAATGTAACATTTTCAAACTTCTCTCTAAAAGCGAATCAGACGTCCGTTTAATTGTTTTGATTTGTTGCGCGGTTATATTTCTCTTTTTCCATTGCATATATTTTTTTCTCTCTCTCTATCTCTTTCTCTCTCTCTCTCTTTAGTTTTGTTTTATGTTTCCTCCTCTAGCCCGTTTCTATCCTCGGCTAGAGGGAAGCATTTTCAATTTGTTCCGGGGGTGAACTTAGATGAAGTAATTGATAGTTTTGCGCTTTTATTTTTGCCACTCGTTTTTGAATGAGCACGGACAAGCGGGAATTGAAAAAAAGGACTGAATTTCACATGCTGCAGCTTTTCAATTTTGTTTAATTCAATTTCGCTTCCCGTTCTCGATTGCATCGATGGAACAGATTTGAAAATCAATTTGCTCGAGGTGCGTGAAGGTAAACTGGCAACCGGTTCTTCCTCACCGGTGATGGATCTAGATTTCGGGATGCAGGTTTTGTTTTTTTTTTCGTTGGACTTTTTTTTAGCGCGAGTGAAAGTGCAATCTATCGTTTAGTATTGCAGCAAAACATATCACGAAAGCAAATCAAAAATGTTCAACGCATGATTGTGCCGCTGGTATTGTTTGGGGCTGGTATTGTGACACTATATCACCATAATGGCGGGCGAGCGTGAAAGAAACAATGTCCGGCTATCCGGCGTCGCAATCGTCCGGAAGACGCACCGAACCGTCGTGCATCGCCAACTCGTGCTGCACATCGAACGAACGCGTTGAACAGCGTTTTTGGTTTCCCCTCTTCTTCTTATGCCCAAATTCACATTTAAAGCTACACGTATGTATGTGTGTGTGTGTGTGTGTGTTTGAGAGAGAGAGAGAGAAAGTAGGTGTGCGGTAGAAAAAAGTGGCTTGAGGCAAACGCAATAAAACTCTTTTTATCTGCTACTTCATAAAAGTCTCATCTGCTCCAACGCGTTTCTCGCTTCCTCGTGAAGAATGGCGAGCGTCTGTGAGACATGATAGGGCAAACCAAATAGCATGAAAAACGGAACACACACACACACACATACACAGAAGCGGACATCCGTCGTCAGGTGAGCTGCTGCAGCTTCTGCGGAGGTGCCGACGGGTGAAAATCATATAATCGACTCAATAGAAAACCCATTCAGGCGATGTTCATACGCTTTATTTCATTCTTCCGTGCTTGCCAGCGCCAGCCTGCCCGGGTCGTCTCCTGTGGCTCGATCAGAAGGAGCACCGTGTTCGTTTAGGTCAAAGAAACTGGGACAACCTTTTTTCCCCCTCACTGAAGGGTTTAGCTTGTTTCGGGTGTGCAGCTTCCAAGATTTGCTCCCGTTTGGTCATACCGTTTTTGTTTTAGGCACGGTATCGCTGTTTGACAGAGGGCTGTTCCAGTTTATAAACGTGTTTTTGATTGTGCTCACAAAGAACCAGTTTTGTGGTGTGATTGGTACGCTCGCGTGCTCACGACAAGGCTTACCGCCGATAGAATCTCGAATGAGAGGAAGTATGAGGGAAATGTTGTTTGAGAGGCAGACATATGCGGTGTAACTATGATCCTTCAGTGGAGAAACTTTTTTATAATTTGGTAGGCACTCAAACGAGCTGGTTAAATGCTGGTGAAACCCCAGTTCAACCATCCCCAACCCCACCCCATATGATGTGCTACACACAAGCGAATAATGTGTCCGGAACCTTTTCAAGCAGTCGTTTTTGTACCTTCTTGCAATGTGTTTTATAGAAATTATTTTCATTGCATTTCCTTCAATACAGCCAGCCCAAAAACGGCTACAAAATAGCTTTCTTTGTAACCGCCCTCCCCCCCCCCCCCCCCCTTCATCGCCCTCCCCTTAAACGCAAGAAAACGCTGCCTCGGAAAGGCGTTGTCTTCTGGTACTGGCAGGCGCGCACCGGACGGCATTCCGCAGGAAATGAAGCGACTGCATGATACGGGATCATTTCATTACATTCCCAAGTGCGCCAGGGAGTTCCTCCGCCCTATGTCGGGGAAAAAATATGTTTCTAGCTGTGTGTGTTTGTGTACACTGCTCGATCTCTATTCTTGGGCTTCCGTCGTGCCCTCTTTCTTATTCTTCATTATTATTGGATTACAATTTGTTCTCTGGTTCCGGGCTGGCAGCTTCTTCCATTGCTGCTGCTGCTGCTGCTACTGCTGTTGATACCCCATTTGGGATCACTTTTCCGGGCTTTAGAGTTCATTTCCCACCTGCACCATTCTGCTGTGGCACCCCCACCACACGACTTCCGTGACTGGGTGGCGATATAAATGGATAAACATCTAATATATAGAGCGACACCGGAGCACAAGGAGCAGAAGGAACGAAGGCACGAAGTGGCTGGAAGAGGCCGCCCCGGGTTGTGCCGGATATGGCCTTAATGGTTATACCTCCATTCGAAGGGATCACACACACACACACACACATCCACACACACACACACACCTCGAAGGCGAAGTGGCCAAATTGCCGGAACGGCGTGTTTCTTCCCAAAGGGAGGACGGGTGGGTTCATTGTTTGGTGGGTGCTTGCTCTCCTGGAGAACCTCGCCCTGCCACCGATACACAGAAAAGATGGACACGAAAAGCAAAGGAATCTGAAGGATGTCCCTTCGCTTCTTTGCTCTTTCTGTTCGTTTGCTTTTGTGAATGCTGGAGCGGGGCGGAAGGATGCATACAGAGGCCAGTGAAAGATGCGCCCTTTTTGGGTAGATGGGACGCCAATGTGCTGCTGAGCTTTCTATTGCTCATTGTTCTGCACTTCCGCCACTATCCGGGGGATTGAAGAATAAGAAGCGGGACCCCCCCCCCTTTCCTTGGGCTAGGGAAGCGGCCTGAACCAGCACAACAGCAAACAGCCCAGTTAGAAAAGAAGCGGGAAAAGCAGAAGAAAAGCACATGCCTCTGGGGCGTGTGAGAGGCATGTTCGAAGCTTCGGAAAATGGCTAGAATGGTAACAATAAAAAAGAAACTTGAAAGCATTACTGGCACAAGGGGCAGGACGTTGTAGAAAAACGGATGAATGGGCGCTCACCTGTGGGGTGAACGGGTGGAAAACACAGCCAGACACACAATAAGAGGGAGCGATAGCGAGGGTAAGAGAGGGAGAGAGTGAGAGAGAGCGGAAAGGAAAAGAAAAAAAAATCCTTCGACCCGATCGCTTTGCCGCACGCGATGAGGAGAAGGGAAAAAGGCGCAGAAACAGACAGAACCATATACACACGTGCTACACGTGCCTTTTCGGTGCACTCACAATGGTCGGTCGGTTTAGATATTTTCCCATCGTCCCACAATCGGCAGCAACAAAATAGTCCAGCGTAGCCATCACAAAAAAAAACCCTAGCACAGGTAGCAAGGCACCGGAAAGGGAGTTGGGAGGATACAATAATGAATGAAAGGATCGTCCTTCCGTCCCCGTCCCTTGTCCCGGACGATGGGAGCTGTTCTTTTAACCAGTAGGCCTCAGTGTTCGGGAATGTTCATTTTTTGTCTACCTTCCCGCCGCTTCCCCAACAGAAGGAAGAACACATTCGTCACCTTCATGTGCGTGTGGCCATCTGCCTCCCACGCTGTTGCCCACCATTTCCATTGGTTTTGATTTGTGGCAACGAGGACGACGGGTCGCCATTGTTGAGACCGGCGGCTGCCGTAATTCTTGAGTGGCTTGATTTCTTTTCGAAAGCAGGAGAGGGAAGCTTGGAAAAGATTTAGCCTGATGGTAACTAATGATTTGTTTGCTGGCAGCATTGACAGACAGCTTTCGACAGGTGCTGCCGGAAATCGGTCGAAAGGGAGGGTAAGCAAGGACGAGGAAAACGCACACCTCCCGGGGTTTTATATTGTCTACGCGTACGCAGCTTATTTGCTCTGGGTTTTATTTACCTTCCTTTCGCGAGCGTAAGGCATTCAGTTGGCAATGCATTTAGGGATTCTTGGTCTTCGCTTGGGCCAGCCTGACATGATGTGTAATCGAAAGAAAGTGAGGGAGGGGAGGCTTTTGTAAGTCTGGATGCTGTCTAGATGCGAACGTGCGGAGAATGTGCCAAAAACTAGCGCAAGGGTAAAAGAATCCAGGGAGAAAAACGGTTGATTGACGGGCAATGACTTAAATGAGCGTTGGGAAATGATTTTTTTCAGGCTGTGCTGCAACGGTGGGCTGCAATGTGAGTAATTGTGGAAAATAGTGGTGAAATTAGGGCAACTCTACGCTTGTTCCTCATGAAAACTCGCAAAAGAGGGTGAACGCACGAGTGAAGCATACCGAGCGTGGTAGCAGTGGCCGAAGCTAAACCATGGAGAACAACCTCTGAACAACAATCCAACCCATGTCTACCTTCCAAGCGTTCAGACAAGCAATCGATCGACATAAAAGCAAGGCAAATAAAAAGAAAATTTACACAAAAACATCGAAAAGTCATGCCAAAACGGACGGTTCGGTTTTTACCCGATAAAAAATAAACCATAAAAGTCAATGTCTGAGTATTTTGTCCTTCGCCGGGGACGGTTTCAATAATGAAATTCCAGCTCATCTTGACTGCACTAAATCATCGCCGAACGTATGTGTCCTTAGAGGGTGTGTGTGTCTGTGTGCCCGTGCCCATCTCGTTCCGGTCGTGTGGATTCTAATTGTTTCGTTCCGGTGTCTGGTGTCATTTCGTCCGGGACACCAGTTTTAGTCCTCTGATCGATCGTTTCATCCAAAGCGGGTTTACGTGTCCCGCTGTCCACAGCGTTGGTTAGAAGTCGGCAGTACAGTAAGTTTCACCTTTTGTGTGTGTGTGTGTGTGTGTGTGTTTTTTAAGAGGAGGTGGTTCCCCACTTCTGCTTCGTGTGACACGTTCCCGTGCGTACTTTTAGTGGGCGAGTCATGCATCCATTGAGCACGGATCAAACATTTTATCTATCCGCGAAAAAGGTTTTTTTTTTCGAAAAACGACAAGCACGGTGACCGAATTTTCATACAGCCATCGCACACACGACTAAGAAGCTTTTCTGCTGATTGAAGGACGTGGAAGGGAAGAGGCAGGGGAAGGGTTGTGCGTGACTGTTTCGGGAACACACTCATATGAAATTTGTTTATTTTGCAATTAGCAAAAGCTCGTTAGCGGCTCTTTAGCGGCGGTTGCCGCATACCGGGAACGGTACACACATTCACGCGTACGTCCCTTTTGCCGATCTTTCGCAAGCCAGCCCGTCGTTTTAGGCGGAGCCAAGTGAAGCGATCCCGGACCACCAATTGCCCAAGCCTCTCTCGAGCAAGCTTTTCCAGCGCTTAGCATTTCTGGTCACGCTGTACTGCACACGGTGCCCAATGGCTGGCCGTACCGATCGACCGACCGTACCAATGTGCGTGTACACACGTGCTAGCAGCGAGTGGACGTTTGCCAGTGCTTTTCCAAAGCGCCCGGTTCGCCGGCCCGTCGAGCGCTGGCGGGAAATAATCAATATTCAATTAATCAGCAACCAATTTATGGGGCAGTCAATATTTTGAAATATGTAAATTTTATGCTCCAATAAATTATCTTCAGCCGAGGTCGTCAGGTCCGGCGCTTAGAAGCGGGGTGGCTCATAGTGGTCGGCTCAGTCGGGTCGGTCCTCGTCTCCTCGACGTCCGGCATACGGGACGGGATGGATCTTGATAGATAGGCTTTACAAAGCGGGCGAGCGGCAAGTGGCAGGGAAATCGATCGAAGCCTTGCGCTTTGCCGGAAAACCTGCTCACCATCAAAGGATTTCGGACGGCACAACAGGCGCCCTGTTCTTCGCTACCGGGTGGAGGTTTTCGAGAGCGAGCAACCTCTCTAATGAAGTTTGGCAGGATAAATGTTTTTCATTCGAACTCGGAATTATTACGATATTGTTCGCCGAAGTAATGGGTGGTTGCTCAATGTGGTCGCACCGTTTCGGTCTCGCTTGTTGGAGTGCAGGAAACAACCAGGCACGTTACGATCACACCGGTGCAAACGGGCGAAAAGTAATAGCGATGGGTAGATATGCGTCTCGACCAGGCTAATCCTCCGTGCTGGATTTCAGCGAAATGATCCACAGCAATGATCGGCTCCATGGACCGGTCGGCTCGTGATATGATTAGAAGATTAATTGAGCCAAGGGTGGAAGTTGGGCAGCAGAACGTGAGAGGAGGCGAGGAGACGGATGGTTGATGACTATGATAAGCCGATTAAAGCACACAGAAACCGAACGGTCCGTTGCGATAAGGCAGCGTAATGAGCGTTAGAATGTGGACAGGTTTGAATGAGGAACGTTAGCAGGAGCTTCCACGGTGTCGTGGTAAACGAGTGGCTTCACGCGCTGAAGGTCATCAGTTCAAGTAATTGTCTCTGCGATTTGGACGAGTGTTTGAAGTATGGATTACCAAAGAATATAACAATTCCCTGATTGGGCAAAGGCACAAGTACCATAAAAGTAGAGTCTATCTGCTAACTAGAAGATCGTAAAAAAAACTCGGATTATAGGCCCTGAAATATGGCAAAACACTTGAGTGTGTAGATGTAGACTACTTAAACTCTAACAGGAAATCTGGTTTTCTTTTTGAGCTTTCGATGCAAAAATGTAAACGATTCCTAGCAACGGATTTTCAAACAGGAATGGTTAATTAGCTTTACAAATTGACTAGACTTTAGAACTTGATAAAGAGTCGTCCTTTCCCAAAGCATTATATTTCTAAGCTTTTCATGATAAAATAACACTGCAGTTAGAATTATTCTAGTTGGATGTCAAAAGTCAGCAACCCAACGTAATGTTGTGCCACTTTTATCTTTTTGAATGAGTTCGCTCTTAAAATTATTTTTTCATTAACCCTTTGATGATGATGATGATGATACATCATATTGACCCACTAATCGGTGTGAAATTGATTGAATAGTGATTCAAGCAAGGCTTTTTTCAAATTTTCCAACATCGCGCTGACTAATCTGAGCTTACTTACACATACGCCATCAGACTTCAAAGCTAGAACATTAAATTTCGTGTTATATCGGTAGAATCATTACAAGTTGAACAAATGCTCAATTCACGTTAAATATGTAAAACAAAACATAAATAAAACAAGAGGGCAAAATACATCCCTCCTCTCCAACGACATTAGTCACGTCATTTGGTGCTTTTCCATGCTTCCAATAAGTTCCTAATGAATGCAAACAGTGCAGTAAGTTTCCACCATGCGCCACGATGCACGCTCTATTGCACGAGCTCAATAAGCTTTTATGAACATTATCCATCGTTTCGTGGTGCCTCGCCCAGTTGGTCTGATTAACACCTTAGCAACGGGTAGCAAAAAGGTAGCAAATTGCCATCATCTTGCAGCGACGGGCGCCACAACCACGTGGGAGGGTGGGCGAGGCTAGCAAAAGTAAAAATCGCATCCCGGCCCAGTGTTTGCAACAAATAAGCAGCGCGGCCAGCGAGCATCCCCGGGACCGGCGGAACGTTATGTTGCGAGCTGAAGTTTTTAATTGAAATTCCAACGAAACCACAGAACCCGACCCGGCGCTGTGTGGAGCCCAGACACAAACGGAATCGACGCCAACCCGTCCGGGCGAAATCTCGGCGCGTTTTTCCCGGGCCTCTACGCATGCCTCCCTTCGTCCCCGTCGCAAGCGGGTGTGTATAATGAATGCTAATAAAACTCGCCGTCTGGCCCCATGGACCGCCTCACGCATGGCGAGCAGCATTTTTTTTTTGTTCGCTACCTTTGGAAGAAGAAAAACTACCCGACCGGAAGCCACACATGCAACCCAGCAACGGGCTTGGCGTCGTTAGCTTGATTTGTACGAGCTTCGGCAAGCGTGAACGGGAGCGTGACCTGGACCGCAGCAAAGGCGTCTAATTAGTATCCATAAACATTCAGCAGAAGTTTATAATAATGATTATTATTTGTATCCTTGCCGTGCTGCTGGCCGGCCACATCCGGCGGGACCACCAGGAATGTGCGCCAAGGGAAAGCGGGTGTGGGTGATCGATTTTCCGGCAGCTACTGTTAACCATCGTTGCAAAAGTTAGACATACGACCACGGCTTACGGTTGGCGAGGAAATTGATCGGACGTAATGGGGCTGGGGCTGTTTTGTAGCGCTTCCCACACGCGCGCTCGGGACAGGGAAAATGGAGCAGCTGTCCTTGTTGTTGGGAGTTTTGAGCATCTCAATCAGCGCGGAACCAAGGGTGGAAACTCGCGAACCATTTTTAGGCCCCGGTGCGCCCGGCTTCGATGGACAGTTAGTGTCTTCCCGGTACAGCTCTTCATGTCGCTGCCAAGCGCGCCATGACTCGCTCCGGGCTAATGCAGCGGCCATGTACTTCCGCAACGGTGCTGACCTTTCGACTCTCGGACTGCTCTATCGGGCGGCAAAATCTGCGGGGCGCGGTTAGCACACCGAGCGAGGACGGAAATCACGCTAAAACAAACGACCGCACATTCGCACACATGGAAGATATAGGGGGGGGGGGGTAGTGGGATGGTGGTGCAAAAAACAAAACAAAAAAAAAGAGGCAAGACGAAACAACATCCCCAAGAGAGCGGAGCTGCCGAGCTTAAGAGCATAATCATGTTCGCTCGCCGCAAACCGTCAACCGTTGCTGCGTCGCTTGGGCAAACTCATGGGAATGTATGTGTATGAGTGCTTTTTTGCGCTGTACTTGTGTGTGTGTGCGTTTGGAAGTTTGAATGGCAAAAAGGAAATCAACTGACGAAGGACGGGGTACATTTGGGACCTCGATTCGGGGCGGGAGCGATGAACAATTAGATCAGATTTTCAAAGGAACAGAAATCATCAAGAAACCGTGAAGCCTGATGTTGCATGACGTTTCCTAGTTTTTTTTTTACTGCAAATAGTCTTGAAAGACTGCAAGAGTATTGCCAGGCAATAAACGCTAGCTTTTTATTGCTTTATCGCTGCTTCGCATTTTAAATATGCATGTGACAAGTAGTGATAGTTCCTGGACGAAGCAAAACATAAAAAGGGATAATCTCTTGACTAGATAGGAGTCGTCCAAAGGAGGCTGTGGGGTGGATTTTTATGCGACAGGATCGATCGTTGATCAAGCACAGTGGGCCGTCTGACGAAGACGAAGTGAGCTGTTGAGAGTTTCGTCAGCTAAATGGAATGTGCGAAGAGAGGCGTACGTTAAAGGAAGGTCCAAAGGACGAATGCTGAGCTTCGAACAACAACAGTCTTAGCCAGGGGTGAGCAACCAAGTTGCGCGTCTTCCAACGCTACATGGAATCTTTCGTCCTGTTTGTTTCGTGAAATTACCGAAATCCATTCATGTGTTGGTTGATGAAGTGATCCACGTGATTTAAAATTCCAGATGTGATGAATTGTTTGCTGCATCCATGTAGACACAAACTATTGATAAAGTTCGGTAACGCACAAACGGGTGATAGAGCACCTCTAGAATGGAGTTTCGGTCAGGTGTCTTGTTTGATGCCACAGAGCGTACATAAGAGATAACAGCCGTATAAAAGATAGAAGGATGCTAAAAATGGACTTCCTCCATTAGTTAGATGCCAATTGTGGTTGTTGGTTGCCTACCACTGGTTGGCGAATGTGCACTCGCACCTTTTTTTTGGCACGATCTGCGCGGCCTGGTGTTCAAATAATGGGCTTCCAACACACATACTTCCTTTTTCCCTGGCTGCACACGGTACTGAGGATGCAAGCGCATGGTGATGCACGGAATGTACTTGCCCCCCCCCCCCCTCCCGCGAGGAAGGCGTAGGGTGGTGAATTGCTTCACAGTAAAACCCGCCTTTGGGCCACACCGAATAGCAGCATTCGGGAGATGAAGAGCAGTTTGGGAAAGTCTCTTAAAATATGTATTACATGCTTTCGATGCTCCGGGCAGGGGGGAAAGGCACGGAGGGATGCAATGGAATATTGTGTGTGTGTGTGTGTGTGTGTGTGTGTGTTGGCAGGCGAGTTTCCGCGAAAAAAAAAACAGAAATGGTGAAATCGGCAGCACTTTCCAGAAGCACAGAAGTAACACAGGGTTTCCTTTAGTAGCGTCGCCTGCCTCTCGCTCAACAATAGCGCTTACATTGATGCCTTCCTCTCGCTGTGTTGAGCTTTGGCTAGTTTTTTTTGAGGAACTTGGTGGGATGAGATATATTTTTTGCAACGGAATAGGGAGAGAGAGAGAGAGGGCCGTATCGGGGGCTACGGTATGTGTTGCTATCGGCTCCTCGTCAGCAGAGGAGAAGAACTGCAAATGGCTTGTGCAGCGTGCAGAGTGCATCGCCAGGGAACGAATTTCGGGACTGGTGCCAACAATACGGTGCGGAGAGAGGGGCAGGGGTTGAATGGGTAATATTTCCTCACACGGCAACTTCCGCCAGGCATCGGGAAGAGGAGCGTAGCGGTTTGCTGGCGAACTACTGCCAGTACAAGCTTTGTGGTTCTTTATTTTGCCGTTTCTTTGCTAGTTTTCCACCGAGAGCTACCCCTAAGAGTTCTTGGAGGAATTGGCTGTGACACATGGACACACTTACACACACACACACACATCGTCGGCAGTCAGTAGATCAAGAAAGTGTGTATAGTTGGCAAACGCCACCACTCTGGCGTCATTAAAATGATATAAATGAGGTTCAGGAGCAGCGGGCATAAAGCATTATTATTGCATTGCAAAAAGCGAATTCCAAGCTGTCAGCTGTAGGTAAATGTACGTCTTCTCTTAGAACGTTATAAACTGTCACTATGGCATTTCAAACGTGGCACTGTTAACCGTTAAAGACATGATGTACTTGGAAGTCATCGTGATTGTTGGCGTCTGCTGACCAAATGGATGCTGCACACGTGGGCGGTTGTCCTCGCGGTATTCGGTCGCACTGATTAGTGCGAACGAACGCTGTTGCTCGGCCAAACACCAAGAAGAAGAAATTAACTGGACACACACACACGCACGCGTGCGCGCGTTCACACGTGTTTTGGACATATTATTTCAGTTTAATTAAGTTGCCACGTGGACGCCGGGCAATAGCCGGCTTTGGTGCAATTAGCCAATCCTTTCCTCCTTCCCTCCTCCAAGCAGTAAAACCCGGCAGCGAATGCATTTGCATTGCGCGATTACGAATGAATGGCCCCATGAATGTTTAATTACGTTTGCGCTGCACGGAACAATGTTTGCGGCTAATAATAACGCCCTCCACCGCCATATTGTTTGGCGGGCAATGGTCCACCACTAACCCCCCCCCCTCCTCTTCCCCTTCCTCCCGCCAGGCGCAACCTCTCTCGCTATCCAGCCGAGCAAGATGTTGAAGTGCATCGCCGGAACTATCGTTTGCTAAACCGTGACTTTTAATGTCTTTGGCGCTTGGGCTTGCGTAGAGGTGGTGTGTGATTAATTTCCCGCGGCAAAAGTGTGCCCCAACAGCATCCTTACGGGGGAGGGAGGTTGGAGGGTGGTGTGTGGTACCTCCCCTACCCTCCCGAAAAAAAGGAAAAATATCAGAGACAGTCCCAATCCAAAGCACTCATTACATTCGCTCACGAGTGCTCGTTAGATTGGAATTTTAATCGTTTCACTCTTCCACTCTTCGACGAAGGAAAAACTTATTAGATGGTTTCTGGTTTGCGTATGGGCACCACTACTACCCCACACCATGCCCTTGCTCTCTCTCTTCTTCTAGCGCTTCGCGTCTATTTCAATCCTTTTTTTCCGTGGCGTGTTGCCCACCGTTCCCTTTCCCGCGAAACTCGCCCGGATTTGCTACATTCCATTTGCGCGGGGGTTCTAATTTATTTCTCCTTCCATCAAGCAATCAGTAGCTTGGCATCATGTCGAGGAAAGGGGAAGG
>KB670725.1:1103388-1128407 GCA_000349105.1 Anopheles epiroticus
CCTTACGCGTCTGCCGGACTGCACACGCGCTGCGCATCGTACAAGCGAACAGAATTTTCCACAAATGAAAATACCCCATTCTATGGGACAGGTACTGGAAAGCTAGATTGGGAAAGAGGTGGTGTTTTTTTTTTCTAGGTAGAGTAACAAGATATGTGTATGTGTGTATGAGTGTGTGTTTTGGTGGAGTAAGGATAGGCGCTTCTCTCCGAGCACTTGGATCGGTAATAGGTTCAAATCAATAGCCGATGCACTAGCATGATCGGATGAAGCGAATGGGTCCTTTCCCGACTGGCTCTCCCCATTCCACCCTCTGCTCGCAACACCCCTCCACCCCCGCCTCCCCCCACGAGACACAACCACAGTCATTTACGGGACCGCGATCGAGAAATTGGCGACCCGGGGGTGGACATTGCGTTTGAAATCACTTTACCGCGTGGACATCCTGTGTCATCCTCGCGCCATTTAGTGAAGCAATCGCAACCCAACTATGAGTGCAAGCTAGAGAGAGTAAGAGAGAGAGAGAGAGAGGGGGGGGGAAGGAGCTAGGGAGCGAACAGGACATCAACACTCCAACCCCCAAACCCTCCAACGCCGCCCGGATCCGTGTTTGGTTACTTTCGTGCGGTTTGATTGGGTGTGGAGATTGACCGTAGGATGAATAAAACATCGACTCCACCTTTTCCGGATCTTGGCAAGCGCTCGGGAATTTCCAATCATCTGTCGGTCGGTCAGTTGGGGTTTTGCGTCCCTTTGCCTCCTTTGCCTTGCTTTCCTCCCCTGCTGCTCCGCTTTATTTTATCATTCCCTTTATTCGGATGGTGACTTTCCTACGCTCTTTATCTCAATTTATGTTCCATCTCCAATCTCTCCCCAACAATCTATTGATGGCAGTTAGATAACTTGCCGTGTTTTTTTTCCATTTTCAGTGTTATCTCAAAGTTTTTGGTGGATATAAGTAGGGGATACGGATAAGTCGACGTTTTAATATGGTAAGCCACGCGATAATGAGCTCAGGCAGTAAACCTGTCAATTGTTGACAATGTCATCCACAAGTCGTTTTTTCTGTATCTGTGTAGTTATTGAAGGGTGTCCTGGAGCTGCTGCATAAATGCTTATCTAGTTGCCAGGAGAGCCTTTGTCTGCCAATGGCTAGACTTGGTCGATGATTAAACCTCATCCGTACCGATGACCGAAGAAATGTGACCCAAAAACACAGAAAGTAAAACCATCGGACACTCTCAGAAAGAGTACCCACCAACATCCGATTTGCTTTGAACAATCCCCGAAGATTGAGTCATCCTGGTCAATAACGATTCCACGTATCCAAACTGTCGCCCGAATTGCATCGAATGCTCGACCGGCGGTTCTAATGGTGACATGTGCCAAATTTAGTAGGTAGCACCAAATGTTTGGTTTGTTCAAACTTCAACACTTTAAACTACCACACTAGATACATACAACCGTCACCACGCTAGCGCATCACGCTCCATGTCTACTGGCTGTAACGTTTAATTTAAATATTGCGATTGAAACTAAAGTAAAAGATTTTCGATGTACTCCGAAATTATTTCATAAAATATGGTTTCGTTTGCTGATAGTAAACACGTGTGTTTGAAAACGTTCCTTCAGCAACAGTGAATCTTTGTAATAGACTTGCAATAAGTTCCAATACATTCTACAATGTATTCTTCAGCCAATATTTTACATGCAGAACTTTCATTTCCACCTCATCCTTATCGCGTGGAATCGCAAGCCCGTCCACTGTCCCTCTTCCATGTCAGTTTACAGCTCAGCCCCTGTTCGTTGCGTCCTAGAAAATCGTTGCAATCGGGACACGGGCTCTTCCCGTTGATTTAAGCTGAAGTTTGTTTCACCACGCCGTCTCCGGCGCGTACCGCATCATCCAGCAGCAGTAGCGGAAGAAGCGCTTCGGTGCGATCGATGCACCCGATGGTGCAAGTTTTGGCCGTGGCGAGACTGTCCTGCCCTGCCCTGTGCCTATCGATGCATGCGCCAAAGCCGAATCTTACAACGGAGTTAGCAGATCATCGACTAGGTTTTTCGGGCGAGCTTTTTGCCGCCGTCGCCACCGCCGCGCTCGTTCCGAAAATTTATATGTATGAATTGCATAACGCTTTGACCCGTTAATAATTTCAAATAAATTGCATTTCGCCCCCCCCCCCCCCTCAGCCGCTGCAGTTCCCACCGTCTGGTGCTTTTTTTGGCGGGGGTATTCGGGGTGTGTGTTTTTCCTTCCTTTCTTTTCGTTTCGTTGGCCACTGGTGGGTTTGGAGGCCGCTTTTAGGACGGTTGCTGCTGCTGCTGCTGCTGTTGTTGCTATTTGCTTGCTCTCGTGCACTTTTCCGCCCGGTTGGCAGGTTTCTGCCTGGTTTGGTCGTGTATTTTGCGCACGGTTTCGGTCCTTTCGAGCTGGCGGAAGAATTTCGTGTGACTTTGAAATTCATTCATTCGCTCGCTCTTGCTGATGTTTCGACCGGATGGCGTTGAGTTCCCTTGAAGGCAACCACTTCAATCAGTCACTACTATTTTGCTGTTAGGGAGATGTTTTTCTTAGGGCCAGTTCGGTAGCCTAATTGGTAACGGTGTAAGCGATTACGACTTAGCCCGACGTTGTATCGAATCCCATTCGGCTTTTGCCTGCGCCCCCCATACGCAGGTTTGACTATTCTGCTATAGGTACACTAAGTCACAGAAAACAGCTAGTGAACACTAGTGATCTTACAAGAGTAGTTGTGTCCCCAAGAAGAGAGTTTATTTTTTGGTAAAGATGCTGTTCGTCTTTTTTGTTGTTTTCTGTTTGGCTTTAGAGCTCTTGCACCTAAGTTTGTCAAATTCGTATCCTGAGAGATTGAGACGCTTTTACGAGCCGTTTTCCATCCACATTTTTACTTACAACCATGTTTTCGGGCCCTCGTTTCAAAGCGTGCAAAGCCTCAAAACATCCACCTTTATTGCGAATAACCACGGTACAGCAATTGTATCGCTCGAAGTGGAATCGCCCACTTCCGCTTTATTGAAATGAGCCCCACTTTGTCTGTGCGAATTGGTCGGCTGTAAAATATTTCATCAGACGGGAGGATACGAATGTCGAACGATTAAGGAAATCCTTAATCGTTTTATAAATAATTTAAGACTCTAATCGAACCATTCTCTGTACGCTCTTTTTATGTGTGTGTGTGTGTGTGTGTGTGCGAGCGTGAGAGAGAGAGAGAGAGAGGATATGTTAAAAAATGGACGAGATCCGAGACCTCGGGGCCACTACGAAGCAATTTCAAACCGACTTGCAGCCCGTACACCGACGTGCAACGATACAAAAAGAAAACATTAAACAAAATGGCTTCTGCAGAGGCCATCGGGGAGAAGGTTTGCCAAACAAAATGGACGCACCGGTTGCGAACACTTCAAAACCGAAACCGAGCAATAACGATAATCTATTAAATAAAATTGTTTCAATTGTTTTGTGCAGCATTGGGAAGGACGATGGTTGGTGGCAGGGCGTGCTCGAATGTTTCACACCTTCCCGTTGTCTCGAGGCAAGACGGGCAGAGAAGGCAAGCTTTTTCGCAGACGTAGCTCGCATTCTGACACCCCAAACGGCACTGCTGGGCGGTGGATGACCTTTTTGCAAATTCATAACATCTGCAGATGTATACAGGATGATGAGGTTGTCTTGCCTCCGCTGCTTGTAGTTTCGAACACAAGCGGACAAAAAAAGTTCAATGTCCCGATGAATAATAAAGTACGGTTCGAGCGTCAAATGCCGTACTGCATCAAATTCGTGAGCTTTGCTTTTTCCCGATGACAAGGACCGGGTAGTAGTCGTTGAAAAATTGGATCATATCTTGGAATGGGATTGGCGAGATCGTACTCGAGGAAAGAAAACAAAAGGAATTAAAAGAAAATAGGAAGGAAAGTGGTGCGTCCGGAAGAGCTTGTTTCCGACATATCAATTCAGAAAGGCAATGATTTTATAGCTCTTGCCCCGCAGCTACTCCGATATTCATCGCGTCCGAACGGTACGTGCCCGGGCACAGGTGATGCTTCTCGGCCCAGTCAGACGAGCGGGTAGTGTAATACTCCCTTCTGTCCCCATTTGAGGCCTCGATAACAAGCCCAACACACATCATCCGTCCTCGTCCCACTATGCGCACAACCGCAAACGGTTTCGCAAAGACACTCGCGGCCCAGGTTTCTCGCGTACCCTAGCTTCTCCTCAGCCCCGCTAGGTATATATTTGATTTTATTACCGCTATAAAATTGACTGCATTTGCACAATGATTTTTTATGCGCGGGACGATGAGAGGCAGAGAACGAGAGAGAGAGAGAGAGAGAGAGAGAGAGAGAGAGAGAGAGAGAGAAAAGAGAGACCAAAAGATGGAACGCCTTTATGTGCAAACGTGCCAGCCATGTTCGCCTTCCTGGTCAGGACACCACCGGCTTTAGGGGTTGAGCTTCCGTCATCATCACGGTCCGAGACGATCCGTGTTCTTCACCGCTCCAACTTCAACCGGAAATAGGTGACAATGATGAAAATCGAGCGGAAATTGACGGGCAGTAACAATTTTTCGGAAATTACACTGTCAAATGGCGATAAAAGCATCCCCGTCCCCGGGCGTTTCGCTGGTAGTAAAGTGTGTTTCTTTCTCCCGTGACCAGCCACGGACGGGATGGTTGTGATTTGAGGACGATACGAGTACCCCTTTCTTACTCCCGCCCGCCCACGTCGCAGCAAGAAGATGCACATAAAAATTTGATGAAGGAATGAAAATGACGCACACCTGTCAGGGAGGAAGCGAAATTGGAACGATGATCACTTATAGCTTTTAGTGTATGAAACAATATGCAACGAGCGGTGGCTGGTTTTTTTTTGTAAGACAGTACTTACTTGCACCATTGTTGTGAAGCAAAACAGGGACCATATTGACCATTTGATTGCTGAATCCGCTGAACAGTTCGAAACATATTACTTTATTTGTTGTTAGAAGTATGAGAATCTTTTTGGTTTCCTTTTGCTTTCTTAAGGTTTTTAAATGGTAGTTGCTTGTGTTATAGTGTGACGGGTTGAAACGTTACATAATGGGTTAATATTGTAACGACGGATAACGTTACAGAATGTGTAAAATATCTTGTCGATAATGTCAGTTAGCAAGTTAATTTTAAATTCAACTGCTTAAAGTAATGTTAAATGTAATGGTTTTATTCACATTTTAAATGATGTATTTACGACATAATGCTGTTAAAGGGGATATTTTTTGTTATTTCTAGCAGAGGGGTTGTTTTTCAAGCGTTATATCGTTAGAGCAGCAACGTTCTCTTTGCTGATTCTTTGTAATTTATCATGTAGTATCTAACAATACGGCCGTTACTACCGAATAATAAAAAAAAATCATGTAGTATCCCAAATTGATTGATTTTATAGAGAAGCAATAGCTAATTCATTACACTTCAGGTAATTATTACTTTCAAATGATTTCTTCCTCTCGACCAACTAGCAGCACAAACAGCTACTGCCATCCTAACAGCTCACGAACATGAGCATGCTGCTGGGAGTGGTCACTATGCATTTACTGTACTATTCACGGTACATACGCACAGTCGTAATTCATCCGTCCCCACCTGCCAGAAGAGTTTCACTGGGGCAGATAGACCGGTCGATGGTTTTTGATTATTGCGATAAAATCCAATGATTGATTGTCTTCAGAATTAAATTGAAGGCAATACATTAAATTATTTTAGCCAAGTAGAGGTAACATCTCATACACGGAATGTGCTCTCTCTCTCTGTTGGAGTCTGTTTGACCTGTTCTGGATGGACCTGTATAATTTGGAGTGCGTTCGGCCTGGTTGCAGCAATCTTGTCCACCTACTCTCTAGAACGTTACTTGCTGGATACGTTGCATCCCGTTCGGTGGAAGGTAATTGATTTGTATTGGTACAAACGCTTGGTCTTGCGTTGTAGGATGCTGCTGCGTCATTGTAATTGAATGTATTAATAAGCGTTGTATCAAGAAAGCTAATGTTCTACTGACTTCTTCCTTGTGTAGCGACCTCGTAAGGCCATGGCGGCCGCCATTTCTAACTTACAATACTTAGTGATACCACGAAGTAGTATAGTCAGTCCACGGAGGATCGCGGTCTGGATGGGATTTGAACCTCGATCCTGTCGGTGTTCTTGACCACTGGCGATGTCGGTTTCAACACCGACACATCAGGTTTAGTAGATTACTTATATCGTTGATAGGTGACAGTAAACAACGTAGCAAATTTTGACTGTTTGTCATGTTACTGTAAAAATCATCAAACAAGGTTATTTCGGTTTAAGCGCCTCAGCGTTTCTTCTGCCTCATAGACATTGACATTCGATTGAGCGCCCAAAAAAAAAGAGGGGAGACAGCAAACGTGTTCGAAAGGATGGACAAAATCTTCAACGCGATTGCTTTCAGCAAGGTAAATAAAATTGCAAGCACAATTTGGAACACTTTCAGCACGAGCGATCCATTACGCGCGCAACGCGCGTCAGCGTTGCGAATGATTTGATTTGTGGGTGAGATACAAAAAAAAAACACCCACTCACGTTGACCATTGAAACAGCCCCATAGAGGACGTACAGGAGTGGAGCGAGTCATGCATAATTTCTGCCAGTTTTTCTGAACCGAGCTGCTGCGATGGCTGGATTGTAATTTTGGGGCAATGCGCGGTCTCTAAAAGGCGTTCGCGTGGGTGCGCTTCAGTTCCCGTCCGCAAAGCCGGTGGAGCGTAATCGAATCGACACTTTCGATGGGAGTTGAGTCGATATTTCTTTTGTGACGCATTTTTGGTAGAATAGAAAGCCGCTTTTTCTTTCCCTAGCAACTAGGCTCGCTGGATTGCATGGGGCTCGATTCAATTAATGGACGATGCGCTCGATGTTCACGATTCAATGGCCAGTGTAAATGGTCTTCGAAGCTTTGTGGACCATAGAGTGGGAAACGGAACAAGTTCCCATAGAAAAATAAGGAACAAATAGTTTGGAAACTAATCGCCCCACCAAGGACGTCTTTCTGAACTAGAAGCTTCAACGCTACCGACTAGAAGCTCCGAGCTGCCGCCAGGTGTTGCGTGGCAAAAACGCTTCGCTAGCATGTGCAGTGCAACGTTATCGAATTGTGTATTCGTCGCTACATCGGAGAGATTGCGCAACTTCCAAGCCTTAAATTTTGGGAAAATCTTTAAGGTCTCAGGAACAAAAAGAATATTTTTCCTACTTGCTTACGTTGGACGTTGGGCGACAGGAACATCATAAAGTCGATTAATTTAAAGTTGCTACGCGTTAAATCATCCCCATTGGCAACCGATTGCCAGCGAGCAGCTGATGTGGGTAGAAATTTTGTGACGGCCAAACGAAGGGATGAGGCTGCAGTGCGTTCTTCACCGCTTTTCTCCAGCGCTGCTGTCAACGGGCCAACTGCGATCGGTCCGTGCACCGTCCACCGGTTCCAGGAGTGGACCAACCGAAAAATGTATCTGTATATAAATATAGCTATATGAATGTATGTTTGTGTGTGTGTGTGTAAACCCGGAACGAGACGGGCAGTGGCAGTGGCAGTCAAGCAGCAAATCCCATGTTGCCGCTCAACGAAACGTAAGAATTTAATAACGCATGAAAACCACAACCTGAAAGCACTGCCGTCGTTTTTGCGAAGAAGCGTGAAATGGATGGGAGGCAGGCGGGAGGGAAAAATTTAAAAATATGGTACACAAACAATTTCTCCCCTCTCGCTTCTCCTCGTCGCCAGCTTCTTTGCACTTTCTCCCAAGCCGCTGCGATGCAACGCTTCGGGGTGTATTTATTTGCCCAGCGCTCGCCAGGCTGTCCATTCCGCTCCCCGGTTCAAACGGTTCTGGCTTGCCTTGAAATATTTCATCTTTGTGCCGTTCCCTTTGCACGACGACCGGGGCCGAAAAGAAGCGCCAAGAAGCGATTTAGCACCCCCTCCACCGGCCACTAATGAATGTCTTGCTGGTTGGGTGAGAATATAAAGCTGGCTAGTTTATGAAGTTGGCGGCTGCGGTGCACTCGAATGCGCCTCTCCTGCCACGCTGGGCGAAATTGAACCGAACACTAATAAATGGAAGCATTGTTGCGTCGAGCGAGCAAGTTCTCAAGGTGGGAGAGGTGGGGTGGGTTTTGGGTCATAAAAAAGAGAGCATAAACTGAGAGCAACTGAGAGTATGGTAAAAAAAGAAGATGCTTTCCTTAATATTCAGGAGCAGCACTGTTTGGTCCGGTTTGCGATGGCGTCTTGGAACAATTGACCTTAATCGACAGGAGGGCTAGGAAACGGTGGGCAATCACCAAGTCCCACCAAGTATCTCGGGCATTTTGGAGAGCTTGAGAAGGACGCTTAAAAATTAAAATCGATTTACCTTGCACCTCAGTCGGTCTCGTAGCAAGGATCATTGCAATAATTGACAGATGACAGAGGGCAAACCAAGTGGCCGACTTTTGCTGACAAATCTTGACGCTGCAAAGCTGCTCTTCTACGTTGCAAGTTGAAATCGACGTTCCATTCATTCGGCCAATTTGCTATCGTTGGTTCCATACCGGGGAATGGAAACGAGAGCCTGTAGGCAATTTGCAGAAAACCCATTTTATGTTCCTGATTGGTACGACGGTGGCAGCCATCTACCATCTTCACGTACCATCGCACTGTGTGTTGAGACGATATTGTTAGCGTTTCTGGCAACGCATGCTGCACTGCACCACGCGCCTTCGGGACGATAGCTGCAGCTTTCAGTGTCTGGGATCATGGGCAAGAGAAAGCAAAGCGCTTTCAAGTATCATCAGTTGATCAACGGACCTAGAGTCTTGCTCTTCGGGGCTTTTTTCTGTGCTTCCTCTCTACTCAAAGCACTGCTTGGCGAAGTCAACCCTCTTCCGAGTCAAAAGCTTTGATGTCCACTCTGTCCCGCCGGACACATAGCAATGGTTTTCGGTATTTTGCTTCCTGCAGCCGCGCCTGCCACGCCTCAACGTATGTCTTTTCACTTGTCCACTCCAAGGTGGACATACTTTTACCCATATCGAATGGTTGCAGCTTTAAAGGGTTTCGTGGAACTTTCGTTGCTGGCTGTGGGCCTATACTATTTTTATTGAGCAGCTTAGTTAAAATTCTTGCCCTGGACATTGGAGGTTATTAGCCGGGGGTTGTTGTTGAAGTTTGCTAGAGTTACATTTGTTTTACAGGTGCCGGTTCGATTGTTCTCCTTTCGTCGGAATCACTCATACAGACATATCTTTGCAGCACTTTTCGGCAAATGCTTTGGCGTATCAGTTTTGATCGGGAGCGTTTGGACACTCTATTTCCAAACAACTTCAGGCAAAGAAAAAAACGAACTTCGAGTTGGGTCTTTAAAAAAATCTGGAATCGGAATGATACTTGTGGGAGCGTCCGCAAATGCCACTGTTTCCTCTTTAAGGATGCGGGCACGGAAAATTGTAACGTACTTTTCGGGATCGGGGTTGCTCGCTCCATCACGCTCCGGGCAGAAGGTGAAGTTACCGGCGGGAACCGGGCCGGTAAGAAGGAAGTTCGATAAGAAAATAACATAAATTTCCAATGCCAGTTGACTTGTCTAATGCATTACGACATCCATATATTTTTTTGGGGGTGTGTGTGTGTTTGCATCGCTTCTACCCATGCACTCTCGCTTTTTGCTCTATTGGTTCCCATTACCGTCCTTCACCTTCGCAGTGGCAAAAAGAGAGAGAGAGAGAGAGAGAGAGAGAGAAAGAGAGAGAGAGAGATAGTGCGAGGAAGGGCGTAAGAGAGATAGAAACATTACCTTACGAATCTGTAATCGGCCCGCAAACCCTGGCCCAGACCCGGTCGGTACGGTTGGATTTCAGTGGTTGACTTTTTCGTCGACGTCGTCGTCGTCGTGGACATCTAGGAGCTGGAGACGAGACCTGCTTATCGCCTCTTACCGCAAACTCACTCGCCCACCCACACATACGAGTTGGAGGAGAGATCTTGCTCAAGCTAAATACTAGCATCCGGGCACTGTCAGCATGTCTGGCGAACACTTATCAACGCGACATACCGTGCAGTAAAGGGCAGGAGCGGGTTCTACACGCCACGCTTAATGTGTGTTGCGTTCGGTAAGGTTTTGCAATATGAGCTAGAGCAGAGGCGAGAACGGTGCGAGATTCTGCTGGTCCATTGCGCTGGTGTAAAATTTATTGGTCGCGGGGAAACCATCCGGAACGATTCACGCTGGACCGGACCCGCTGGCTATTCCGTGTCCATTTGCAACATATTAAAAAATCTCACCCCGGCCATCCTGCCCCTTGCGCCGCAATAATGTGTGTCCATGCGTGCCTCAGATAAGGAAATACAGTATGCTGTAAAGAGGAGCGGGAAGCGTAGTGAGCGGTGCATCCGGTGGCGTTTTAGAGAATATCTTTATCTGTATTTTTTCGTGTGAGTCTTCGTTTTTCCGTTGAGAGCTTTTTACACCTCCACTCTTAAGGATGCTCTGCAAGATAAACGCACGTTAGTGTTGTACTTTTCTGCGCAAATAGCGATGAATTAAGCGACGACATGGAATGGTACGAATGATTGCATGCAATAGCGGTACAAGCTGGGATCGGGACAAAATCTCAACCGGAACCGGAACCGGATCGTTGTGGCCATTGTTGTCGATATCGTTATTACACAAAGCCATAGTTGTTTGAACTTGTACAGTTTGATTCGAGCAAAAAATGGGAAGAAGAAGATTTGAAGAAAGAGGGAGAAACCAATAAATTTACTTTGATTCACGTAAGAATCGTTTTTTCACCTTCATCTTATCACTTTTATATCAATCGCTGTTCTGTGGCACTATGTCAATGATTTCTATACTTCTATGGAAAAATGCAGGTGTACAACACAAGCTACCATTCCCTCTGCACAGCCTCCCACTCACTTTGCACGGTGGGAATCAACCGTCCAAGCTCAATTATTCGCTCGTAAAACGATGAGGGAACCATCTTTTCCCTGCAGCACCGCCAAAAACATATTTATCTACATGTTGTTCTTCTGCCCCGCATGCCATTCTCCATTTTCTTCTTCCCTTCCAACCCCCCTCCACACTGCATTTCAGCAACATCACTGGGGCCACGAAGTGGGAAAACAAATGGGCCATCATAAATCCTGTTGAAAAATATTTAATTGGATGATGAAGTGGTACCACCGCAACCTGGACCGGGGCTCACGGCGAAGCATCAATTCTGTGCCAGTAAGGGTATGTGTGTGTGTGTGAGAGTGTATGTCAGTGCCACTTCCACAACCCGTACGTAACGAAGCGTTGAGAGTGCTTGTTGAGGTGGGTGGCGATTTTTTTAGCGAAATTTGAGAGCACTCACTAGGATGGTGCACAGAGGTAAAAAAAAACGATGCTTTAAAGGTGCAGGTCAGATGTGACAGACAACGCTGTAAACATGAGCTTTGGCCTGGGTTGCTGTAGCGGTTTGTTTCTGTTTCGGGGTAAAACTGGGGCCAGCTATTATTTGGAGAGGCCGTGATGCAGAAGGCTCATCAGAATGTCGTCGGGTTTTAAGACAATTCTGTTCAGTGAATCGAAAGCGTTTTTTTTTTTTAATATAACGCACTATTTTTTCCTCCTTTCGCTACCTTTCTTTCTTTGTACACTTTCAGGCACCTAAGTGACCTTTGCTTTGCCGACGCGCTGATGATGAATGTCCTGCGGCAGCTCCGCAAGCGCATCAATCATCTCGTACGGGGAGGGGCAGGGACGGTGAAACTTTATCATTATGTTTTCCCACCCATGGCATGACAGATGCAAAGGTTGAACCGTGCAGGTCGTTTTGGTGACATTTAAAGGTACCAAACCTCTTTAGAGTGCCTTCTCTTTCCTTGTTTGTGTTTTTTTTTGTTCGTACCCTCACACAGTTCGCGGTACGCAGCTAATCGGATCTGCGTATCGATCGGTTCCTTTGCCCGTGGAAAGACAATCGGCATCTCTCGAGATGTCTCGCACACGTTTCAGCCACACCGGCCCAAGAATGATGCACAAAAATGTGCGCAACATTAAAAGTTTGAATAAATGGTTGTAGCGGTAGGGTGGGAAGTTGTGAGAGCATATTAAATGGAGGCGGGTGGTGGGACGCGAGGAGAGTAGGATTGAGGCAGCGAAGATAGGCCCGACCATGGGTACGGGAAGGCTACGTTTTTGTCGCCTTAATTAAAATTGACTTATGACAAGGGTCAGGGTAATTAATTTTCCTCCACTTTAGGGCTTTTACCGGCACCATCTCATCCCACAACAGTATCCCAGCTTCCCTTCTCCTCTTTCCCTTTCCATCGCTGTCACTAAGCTCTTGGGTTGAGGTCTCGGGAGGGCGCGCGCTGGATCCGCTGGCGTTGATCATGTTCTGTCAAGTAGTTGTCGGTGTTGTGCAACTGTCTATTTTATTCCTCTCTTCCTCTCCCCGGTCCACTTCGAATCCACTTCCTTTGGGTTCTTTGGTCATCAGAAAGCAGAAGCTCGTGCATGGAGTATCTTGTGTGTGTGTATGTGTACCGCGTGAAGTACTGAGTTGGTTCCAGTGCACTGAGCGCTCCATTGTCGACCAGCATAGGGGAAAAAGCGCCCAGTTATTAATGTGCGTCGTTTTAGTTTAGTAGTTGCTAGCGATGCATTTTACTTTGCAGAAGAGGAAAGGGAGGAAAAGAGCTTGCATGGGAGTGTGTATGGGTATGTTAAAAGTTTGTCGTGCGACGGAGTTTAAGTTGACTGCGCGGAATACTGCAGCGATCGAAGGAACTCAACCGTGTCATCCGCTCGCTAGACAAACTAGGTAAAAACCACCCCATTTTCTACAGACACACTTTCCCGAGCCTTGTACCAATGAAATGCTAATGTGTGTGTGTGTGTGTGTGTGTGGTGCGAAAGGATCATTATTACGATTATCAACTTTCACACCTCGCTGCACTTGGCACGATGTCTGCAGCGTCCGGGGCTGCTGGGCTTCTGTTTGTCGCTGCTCACATATCTTGAGCTTGAGTCTGCAGAGGTTTTGGAGCGGGCAGAGAGCCGGCGTCTGTTGCTGACGCCAAGGCTGGAGCTTCATAAGGTGGATGAGGTTGAGCGTGAGGGGAGAAGATTTAGTCCGAGATTTCCGCGTTTCCGCGCCGATGACCAACCGTGTCGATGATGCTACCGGGACGGCTGGGGATGTGTGTGTGTGAGTGTTTTTTTTTTTAATTTGTCCAGCTCACGGTGTCCCTCTGGAAACGATCCAAATGGGAGATCTTCCACCAGAAGCCCTAGCCTGGCAGCCAAAAATGCGCCGAACCGGTCAACCGTGACGAATGGAGAAATTTACGATGCAAATAAATCGCCCAGTTGCGCTACGGCTGAGGTACTACATGCAGACAGAGGGGAGCAAGAAGTGTCGTCAGGAAGAGCCCAGGATATCCAATAAAAAAGCTTCAGTTCTTGCTCCTAACGCCCTGCCCAGCTTCAGCAACAAACAGACGACATTTGAGCTAGAGTCGTAATCCTCACGACTTTATTTTGCCAAAGCCAAGGAGCTGAGGAACGAAAGTCAACCCATTTTTACGAGCCATTCAGGGAGCAGAGAAAGGTGAAGTGGCAAGACTCGGCCCAAGCATTTAATTGCAACCCGTCAATCGTCTGCGGGAAGGATGAGGACGGGCCTGTGCACGAGTGCAGGGCGTCAATCTCGGCTCCGATGAGAGGAAAAACGCGACCATTATATTTAAACTACTTGCCAGCGTCTCGCCAGAGGGGATCTGTTCCGTTTGTTTGTTCCTTCATCCTCAGGGCTTTGTGGCGGTGTCACTGTGCCCTTTTCCCCGTGATTCCAAGATTTCAACGACACTTTCAATTTACGACGCTCTCAGCGTACTTCTGTTTATTTCGACTGAATTAAAACACAGTAAAACTTAGTAGGCTCCGCTTCTTGAGGCGCGCTCGTTTATACACTCCGGATGAAATCAGCCCGAGATAATTCCAAAGCGCCCTGAGGAAGGTTTGTGGTGGGGACTATAAATTTATACTATTCGCCTTTGTTCATATGGCAGAGATCCTTTCTCCAGAGATTCTCTGGAAGAATTATTCCTTGCAGAAATGATTACTTCCCTTGACGAGCGCACACCTCTAACGGCTCTTATCTTCCTCGCAGTTCGAGACCCCATTGGGGAATTCTCAACATAATTTTTTCGCGTTCGACTCGGGTTTAAGAGCTAACTCCCTTGGGATGCGTGGCCATCAACCAGCGGTGTACGGTCGTTAATACGCTGTAATTCGATTTAGATAATTTCCCACCTTTTTTGCTTTGGGTGGTAGGTAAATTTTTTCTGGAGTCTGAGGCGACCGTATAGATTTTTATGTGCACTGGAAATTATCGACGGTTGCTGATCACTGTAGACCTCTCTCTACGAGAACATCCGGTACATACATCACACAGCTCATTAATATGCACATTCTACTTATTCTCATACTCTCTCTCCAAAGCGTTACATTCTTGGTTCTGTTGGAGCATTGTAAAAATCGAAACTAATTTGAAAGAGTATACGAGTTTAAAATATCAAGTTAAGATCTCGAAGTAGAGGACCGTAAGCACGAAGATCCCTTTTTTCGATCCCTGGAGTTTGCTGGCATCTCAGAAATGCGTTGCCTTGTAACCAGTCTTTTTTAACTTGTCTGTAATGGCAAAACCTTAAAATGTTTCTGGACTTTATTTTGTCCTGGTAAAATGAAATAAAAAAAGAGCTACTATCAGCTTGTCTCTGCATCACCTGTAATCTAACCCTCAGCCGTAACATTAATCCAAAGTCTTCTGATGTAGCTCCAGAGGACACAAGCGTGGTTCGCTTATCCAGCAGACACTTGGGGACGTTTCTCTTCCTAGCCATCGACCTGTCAGTCTGTCTGTTTAATGAAGCTATAATATTTATCAGCTCGTCATAGCACATTTATAATTGAACGCTCAAAGAATCCGGGCATACTCTCTTTCTCTCTTGAAAAGGTCGAATGTAGTCTTATTCAGTAGTTAAAATGTTTTTTTTGATAGAGAGTGGGTTTTCTTAGGAGGAAAGAATCCATTCTGGTTGCTATTTCTTTTACTAGAACATACCGCTGCTTCTACCGCCCTTATCCTTCAGAACGTTAACTGTAGGTGACAAAGGGGCTTGAATTTTACAACCCTGTCTAGAATGTTTACTATAGCACTGCTTTGAATTATTAATTTACTCCTGTTTCTACAGAAGCTGGTTGCTCTTCTCGTCGCTTATAAAATCATTAGATACACTGCACACCTTGTGCCTGCCGACAGCGTGGTGTGTGGAAGCTTCAGACGAGCGTGGCAGATTGATTCCGCTGAAAGCACTGCAGTAACTTACACCCTCTCACCCATCAGCCCCCCCCCCCCTCCGCAATGGTAGCCCAAGGTAAGGCACAGCGAAGTTCACGAAAATTCCCATGGTGAGCACCTTTGGTACGCGACTTGCTGATCCTGGACCGACTGCCGTCACGGTCTGTGCACGGTGCGGTTTGTTGTTATTGGTAGTGTCGCAGAATTATGCCCATCTCAGAACACGGGGTGAACAGCCGTCATCGAAGTCACTCCCTTTTAGTCAACACGCGATGACGGTTTGCGATGATGATGGGCGGCTCGTGCTCACCCGAAACCGGATGCTCGCTCTCTCGCGCGCTTCTGGGCGCGCTCGGTTTCGGGCGTTGCGCTTCGGATGCTGCTCGGGCGGCGGAAGCTGCCCGACCCGAGATTTACGTTCCACTGCCGATGTCTCCGGGTGGTCCAGCTTCAGTTTGCACTGAAGCCCAACCGAGTACGGACACGCAGCACGGGGTTGCGATACCGTTTTTCTCTCCCGCTTTTTCGTAGGACGACGAAGTTGACGGCAGTTATGTGTCGGTTTTTTTTGAGTGTATACATAGTGGAAAATAACAAAAACGACGAACACGTTTCGGGAAAGAAGAACCCAGAATTGATTTAATTGCAGTGTAAAAACCGTGTTGTGAATGGTGTAATACAAAACGAAGGTGCACAAAAGGTTGATGAAAGTAATGGGGGATGTGGAGAGAAGCAAGAAATGAACGGATCTTGTGATGAACTCTAGATAAATTGAAGGGAACAGTAAATGCGTGCTTTGTCTATGAGAAATTGATGCATAGAATATGGAGATATTGGGACACTGTAACTTTCAGAACACTGTGTAACTTTCAGAACATGCAATTCATCAGAAAGGTCTCCTTCAAGATGCATTCTAGTAACATTCACCCTCGTTAGACTAGTTGGGGTAGTGATTTAATACTAAAGTTTCCTAAAGACTCCAAACCTTAACAGCATGCACCTGCTAGAGATTTCGACGCAGGCGACATTTATCCTGAGCTCCAATAAAACGAATGGCAAAAATGCCCGCAAACCGTCAGATATGCTGGAATCTGTCGGAACAATTCCCGCAAATAGTTACCGAGCGGTCAAAGCATTAATACTTCAATTTGTGTGGTTTTTGCTCCTCGCTCTCTGCGGTACGGTTTGCTGTGGAGAAAGCACAACAGGATAAATAAATGCGAAACCATTATGGTGAGTGCGCGCAATTGTGGCGGTTAGCAGACACCAGCCACGCTTGCCACCGGAAGGGGTTGGATGATGAGACATTAAATAACAACAGTAGAAAATTAAAAAGGAAAAATGCTGAATCGCGCGAAACAAAGGGAAATCCGCCACCGCCAGGACGCCATAAAACAAACGATCACAGTGCGGAGCGCAGAAATAATCCCCGAGACACATAAAACCAACAACGCAATGAATGTCGTTGTCAGTAGCAGGATGAAACTGGTCGGAAGGGTGAGATAAAGAGAGAGAAAGAGAGAACGAGAGAGTAAAAAAAGCACAAACACGCGCAAAACAACAGAACGATGAAAAAAAAAAACATTAAACCGGAACTGTTTGGGCAGTGGTTCACAAAAAACAGGGCCCAAAAACGCGTGCCAAAAGTGTGGCTTTGCGTAAGGAAAGGACGGAACACACGTGGCGGGTGAAGAGAGATGAGAAAAGCTCAACGACCAATTTTTCGCATTTCAACCAGTTTATCTTTTGGGGGAGGGGAGTTCTTCCCCCTTTAAGGGTTTTGGGGGAGGGGGGTTCTGAAGCTGGCAATCAGGATCCAGCGTGGTGTGCTGTTTCTGTTAGTCTTTGTTCACACGGCTGCTCTTTTCCAGGGCTGCAAGCGCAAATGGCAAGTTGTCGGAAACATGTGACGTGCGGAGATCGCAGCTGCACGATACATCCTGTCCGCTTACAAAGCGAGCTCCCTGTGGTGGTCAGTGCCTCAGAAGATTCGACCCGAGGGAGAGAGAGACACGCAACGCAACAATCAACTACCGTAGCCCACATCCTGGAGGAAGCGCTAAGCCTTTCAGTGTCGTCCCTAGGAACACTAGACTGCTGTGAGGTCGAGAGGCTTGGATTCCGAGGCCACAGCTCGGCCATGATTTGCACCCTATCGTCCATCAACCACTTTACCTTCGTAACAATTGCAACTCTCTGTACAGTAGACCGTTTGTCCGTTGGAGCACTAGTGAAGAATGTGCATCCCCATTACCGACCCATTACCATCCATTTTTGGTTTGTCCTAAATTGCTCCTAGCACAAATTAACCGAGAGAACAATAGGTGGAAAACGGGCAAGTTTTGCATCGCAATTTTCATAACTCTTCAAATGCCGACTTCGGAGTACAGAACTTCGCAAGAAACACCGAGCTAAATAACGCATATAAGTGATACAAGTTTTCTTCACTCCACACCTGAACAGAGAAAACGATTGCGGCCCTCTTCACCTGCCCTTGCAAGAAGCTTCATCTATTTCTGAATTTCCACTTAAAGTGTGTACAATTTAGCAGACATTGCGACTACCGACCGGTGTACGACGCTTCTCTGCTGTGTGAGATGTTTTGCTCAAAGCTGTAACCACAAGCCTTAAGTACTTAAGCTGTGCCCAATGATTACGTATCGAGTGTGGTTAGGGTTTTTATGCTGGAGTAGCTTAAATCGTGTCTAATCTTGTATTCTTTGTAGCTCTTCAACTTTTCCTATGATTTTCGACATTTTTCCTTTTCCAGAGTCTTGTTTTAGTGCGGTTTTAAGTAGTTCCAGTGCGTTTTTGACCATCCAAGGACAGCTCGAGGAAGATCAAGTTTAGACCGGATGAGTGGTGTTGAAGTAACCCAGTCGAACACCGGCCAGTGACTCGAGTAAAGGGCTTCGAGTGGAGGGACCTGAACGCAGCAGCAGCAGTAATGTTGAAGGTGCTGATTACGTGCTGAATGTAGCGATACGGAGCTCGAGTGATTCTTGCCAAGTACTTTTGTGGCATTTCTCCGTTCGATGTGTGTGTTCGCTTGTATACGTGTGTGCTTTGGGTTAAAAAATGAGCATCTGCGGCAGGATTGTAGTAACACTCTGAGTAAGCGCGCGTGTTAGTGTAGATAGCATTTACCGGTAAAGAGTGTTGGTGTTCCAGCGGTGTGCGTTCTTCGAGCAAGCCCCCGGGCTTAACCTTTCGAGCCTTCCCGGTGGTATTAGCAGCCGGAGCGCGTCCAAACCAAACATAGACCGCCGCCTGCCACCCATCCTCAAGTGAAGTGGTTGGTTGGATAGACAGATACGCACACATGAGCAGCTTGAGCGCGTTAGGCCGTACGATGCGCCGGAATGGGAAGCTAACCGCAGCCGTCCTTATACTGCAGGGTAAGGCGACACACACTTCCCCGTTTACACGCCTTTTCCCGGCATCCCCCATAGCATCCCACGACCACGACAAACGATTATGCCTCCGCAGGGTGATTGATTGGAAATGGCCGATTTGATTGATATTGACGGTTCCACTTGAGCACGCCGGTGCGTATGGGGAACTGATTGTACAAGCATTCAATTTAAGCTCGACAAGCAAGATCCCATCCAGGAGGGGAGGAATGAGGAGGGAGACTAGTTTGAGCGTACATTGGGAACAGTGAGAAATTAGGTAGATTCAGGCTTAAGGCCTTCCCATCCTCTGCAGCAGGTGACACAGGTGTCATAAATCGTAGTGATTTTCTGTTTCATTAAGCGGCGCTCGGAGGGTTACGTCTTGAAGGAATTTTCTTTTACTGCTTGCAGTAGCATCATGGTTTGAAAAAAATCGGTGTGATTTATGCGGATGATTAAATGATTATTTATGTGATATTTCGTGCAAAATCTCTTTATTGTTTTTATGAGAAACATAGTACATGCACTAAGAGCTGTATTATGAGTATGGAATTTTCGGTTAAGAGAAAGATTAACCTTTTCTATATTATCGAGGTCCCCTGAAAGTATGCAATCTATGTTATCATGCTTTGTGCTCTGTACTTAGTCATTCTTACCTACACAGAAGAGTTGAAATTTTCGGTTATTTCTATGCAGTGCTTTGTTTGAGAGTCATTAATTATGTTATTTTCAATCCGAGTTCATAATTTCAACACATAAGATTTCTAATCACATGAGAATCCATACTTTAAGTCATTTAAAAATTAAGTTAAAAGTACGTTATACGTTTTCCTTGTGTTTTTTTTTTATTTCATCAATGCGAAGCTTAAAGCCATCATTGTGTTGTAGTTACCTAATTATCAATGACAAATGTCAAACTACTCAAAAAACACAAGTGCTCAAAAAAGGAATGCAAAACGCTGAACCTTCCAACAAAGGAAATTGAATTATACCAGCCAGAGAGACTGTTCCGTTGTAGATGTAACCGTAATGAAAGGGCATTTAAAATCCTACACCACCCATCACCATCCTTTTCGTGGCAGTGGCACTCCATCCAGGGCCAGGTACTCGGGTTAGCGCTGCCAAGTGGCTCCTAATGTTCTCTCCCACCGCCGACTGCCACCGCCGGATTCTGCCGCTTTCCAAGGCATAGCGGGCGTGTTGAAAACGAAGAGCCACACACAAACATGCACCGAAAAAATGAGTAGAATTACACCCACCTCTTGTCGTCAAGCATCCAACCGCAGCAAGGGGTGGGCTACCAGGAGTTTAGTGAGTAAAAGTGAAAAGATAACAGATCTTTCAGTCACCAGTTCGCACCCGCAGTCCTTCTCGCGCTATTTTCAACGCACCAACACCGATGAGGGAGGTTAGGGAGGTATAACTGGTGTGTGTGTGTGTGTGTGTTTGTGTGTGCTCTATCGTCCTCTCTTTGCCCTTGTCTTATCCAAATATGGATAAGAGAAGACCACTTAGCTGGGCTAGGAATAATTTCCAGGCTCGCGTCTCCGGAGAGACACTCCCGCGGGTTCTTTCGCAACCATTAGCGGCCGTTTTTGTCGCCGGTTTTGTGTGGCTGTGTGTGTAAGTGTGTGTGTGTGAAGGTTTAATTTTCAAGGGCTGCTAGAACCCTGCTCGCTCTGTTCCCTCTTCCCGCTTCACTGTCGTCTTCACTTCTGTGTGAGTTTGCTTTGCCCATTGAAGGTGGCATTCTTGCACCGGAAGCTGCTGCCCTTGTTTCCCGGGCCGTTCCTTCCCTTGCCCCTAACCGTGTGTCTCGTGTGTGCTTAGTCGCTCAATTTTAGTTTCACACCATTCCACGTTTTGCTCTCCACGTGCTTTCCACGTCCAAACGAGCGCGGAAAGCACACGCGGTGTGAGCTGGTTTTGTTACCCCTTGCTGCTGTAAGGGAACGATCCTATTTTTTCGCATGCCTTTGCATTCCTCCTTTCCGTGAACGCGACGCTTCCGACATGCCATAAATCATGCTGACAAATTACTGAGTGACAGTTTTATTTTCTTGTCGCAATTAGTAAAAATATCTCTGCCGCTGGTGGCAGGGTCGAGCGACGGGCGGGCGTCCGGGCAGGGTTGCCGAACGCGCAGTGACGTATTTTTTGGCGTTCGACTCGGGGAAGCGGACGCTTGTAATCTTGAAGCGCTTTGTGCCGAGCGCGTGCCACGGGAGTAAGTGATTTATCTTGGCGGCACATGTGGAACGCGTATGGTGATTTATGCCATTTTTATTTTTTTGGCGCTGCTCTCTTCTTAGTCTTTTTTGTCCGTTGCATTCTTTAGCGCACGGAAAATCGGGCCGCACGTTGAAAGAGTGAAGCGAATTGGAATGATAATGATCACAGAGAGTTGTTGGAGGGGATGAAACAGCGAGGAAAGGTTGGGTTTTATTGTTAATTTGAAGGAAAATTGATGCCATCTTACTGCAAGGGAAAATAAGGCGCAGGGAAAAAGAACGAAATTATTGGCACTGCTCAGTGAGGTGGAGTAACTTATTATGAATTTACTATTTTTTATTCAATCAGTGAAAGAGAAAGCAATTTGTAGAGCTTCCGCGCCTTAAAGCGGTATAACAAAATGACTCATAATTATAAATCACTCTGCAGCTACTCCTAGTCTGTTTTGTTTGCCGCTTTTCAAATATTTAAACGCTTTTTAAAGGAATGAAAACACCCGCTCGCGGTCGTGGTTTCGGTAGAGTATTAATTAAATTTTTGTCATTCTCTTGCTCTCCTTCACTTTCTGTTTTTTTTTTCCACCGATATTAGTGTGTCATTGCAGAATGAAAAAAAAAAAAACAACCCGAGGTGTCACATTTTGGCACCAACCAATCGTTTGCCATTTCCAAACCTCCGTTTCAAATTGCTTTCTACAGTGCGATGAGCATGCCACTGCAGCTTTTTGCTCGTTTCCAACCCTATCGAGCTCTATTTTGTCCCACACACACACACACACGCACACACACACACACAGAGACACACTCACGGAGCTACAGAAAAGAAGAAAAAAAAAAAGTTAGAAAGCACTCAGGATAGCACGAGCTAGACAAAATGATCACCAGCGCCGGGAATATGTCGATGATTGATGCGTTGGCTTGGGCTGCAGTTGAGAGTGCCGCGCAAAAGCCGTGAAATGCGGGTTGTTGGCAGTGGGTGGCAGGGAGGATGAGGGTCGAAAAATTGAGTGAAAATAGTATGGCACCGTGCCGGGGCGAAAATTTTTCTGCATCGATCCTTTTAACGCGATTCTTGTGTTTTGTTTGTTTTTGTTTGTGGTGCCGCTGCTGACTCACTCACTGTTTAGGGTCAAGTTTGAAGCTGACACTCCCTCGCTTACACCTCCCGCAAAAAGGGGTCGCCTGGTGGCGGCAAAACTAAAACTACATCACTCTATCACCGAAGGGGAAAGAGGGGGAAGGGGTGGGGGGGGGGGGGCGGAGGACGGAGCGAGGAATTGTGACACGCATTTTGTCTATCCATTTTTGCTAGGATTGCAATTCAAATAGCAAATTTCAGTTGCTTTCGAAATCGAATGTTGATAGCAGTGTGGGGATTGCAGAAAAAGAAAGAGAAAAAAAATATTGAAGAAGACAAAACTGAGAAGAAAGCAGTAGATAAAACATAGTAAATGGGATCGCGAAGCAGATGCTGATGGAAAAGAAAATTTACAATTAATGATGGCACACATCGAAACAGTACAAAAACACACATCCTTATACACCCACGTGGAGCAACAATAACGGAACGATCCCTCTTCCCCAGCCTTTGCCGGTTCAACAGACGCACCGTCTGGGCAAATTGGATTAATATGTTTTCCAGTCTGTTTCACCATTGTTGTTCGCTTTCGATATTTGTTGAGGGCATTGTGATATCGTACGGCACGGACGGTTCGGGTACGTCTGTGCGTGTGAAGAGTAGCTGCAACGGTGAAGGTGGGGTGGGAAGAGGGGTTGGGGAGGGGGGGAGGGTTAGTACGTGGGTTAGGACACGTGACAGGGTAGATTTTTCCCTTTACCACTGAGTGAACTTGTCCCATGTTGCTGCACGTGCGTCACGCTCGATGATATCTTTTTCTCGCTCCACACATGCACAATGGTGAGAGAATCGATTTTTTTAGTAGAATAAACACCATGCAAACTACAATCCACTGTTTGCAAAGTGATAGCTTTATTTGCAGAATGTTTTTGTAGTGCAAAAAACGTGTTAGTTATGTACACATTTTAGCAAGCGAAACACCTATGCGATGCTTGGCAAAAGCGTTAGTGTGTGAGTGATGTAAAAAAGGAAGTTGTGTCTTCGAAATCCGCACGCAACCTACTCAGAAAAAAAAACTCCTCCCTTCCAGCCTATATTTTTCTTTTTAAAATCTTCTCCCCAAACTGCTTCGTTCCTACATTTTTATGAACAAAAAGTAATCTGTAAATGTAATCCAAATGTAATTCTCCCTGTGCTAGCGCTAACGATTGCCAGATGTCTGCAGCTGACGGAAATCAGCGTGCCGGATGTGGTGGACGTACGCGAGACGGTGACGCTCTCCTGCAGCTACGACATGGGCACGCACAAGCTCAACTCCGTCAAATGGTACAAAGACGAGCGGGAGTTCTTCAGGTAAGAGTGATGCTGTTACAATTCCCCCCAACAACTGCAACAAACCTACACTCCAACAGATACTCACCGATGATGCCGAAGAGCATAATGACGTTCGACGTGGAGGGTGTGACGGTGCTGCAGAACTCGACCGAGCAGATCTGCAACCAGTTCCGGTGCAGCATCCAACTGCACCAGCTCAACATACGGTCGAGCGGTTCGTACCGGTGCGAAATATCTGGCGACGCGCCAGAGTTCAAGCTAGCGCACGGCGTCGGTAATATGACGGTGGCCGGTAAGTGTTTTTCTTGCGTCGATCCCGGGGCCGCACCGAAAGCTCGGTGTACCCAAGTAACAAATTTACTTCCATTCGCCCGGAACCATCCTTCCGAAACCACGAGCAAAACAATGAAACGGCTCGGGTAGAAAGCGGGAACTTGTGCGCTTCAAAAGTCAGGACTCAACATGCCTGACCGAATGCCCGGGGAACCGTCCCTGTGGCAGAGCGGGTGGAAAAAAGCTACAAAAGCCACCCATCCAGGCCCACGCAACGGTAGTAGTGGTAGTGGCTGGCTAGCAGGCTGGCTTGGCACTTTATACCTAAACTACAAACTACATACTCTGGGCCCCGGAGAGCTCAGTGGATTACGAGGCTAAACAGTTTGAGCTCGTTATGGGTTTGCCGGGATGATAAAGGGCGCACCGTTCAATCTCTCCAAATCCCGGTAAAGCAATAGATTATCGCCTCAATGACATGTGTTGAGCCCGTTTTTCATGCGCCTCACGGGAAGCGTGCGTACGGCATTGCGTGTACGGCGCCACGCACACTATTTACGGGTGCTTGGGGACGTTTCGGGATCGGAGAGTAAATCCCAGGCGGACAGATGTACGGGGCATACGGGGTGTTTTCCAGGAGGAATGCCGTAGGGTTCCCATTGCCCGTGCAGCATACTAGCGCATCGTATATATTGTAGGGGAACGAGCAGTGTTGGAAAATTGCATGTATGGATGGTTCAGCATTGTGGAGCGATTTTTATGCCCGAGACAAATGTGTTCAAGTTTGAGCGAGTAATTAATCCAATCACTACTGTTTTTCAGAAGACATCTTTTGGATATTTGCTGTCAAAATTCATTTGAAAAGCGAGTCATGAAATCGACAAGCGAAGATAATGCTCGGCTATTTATTACCATCTCTAGCTGATAATTAAAGAGAGTAATTAATGTGTAATGCGAACAAAAGATTTCAAAATGAGCATGCAGGCAAGCCCGAAAACTCCGCGCTAAGCTGATATAGGCTCGGATTAAGTTGCTTCATGTCTGAAAAGCATGAAAAGTACGGTATCAATGTGTTCGCCCAATGCTTTCACGCTTTTGTTTCATGCTGCTCGTAATTTTGCGTGTGGAAAAGAAGCGGCTAGGAGAGTAGGGAGCGAACATTAATTATTAAAAATGATACGATGAAACCGTTTTACCGAGGCAGGAAAGCCCTACCGCTGGCATGTTTGTTCCAGCACATTGTATCGCGTGCTTCCCTTCCCAAATATTTTCACAGACAGTTTTTCGGTGCTGGTCTTTTGA
>KB670725.1:1138194-1159133 GCA_000349105.1 Anopheles epiroticus
GGGGGGGGGGGGAGGAGCTTATGGGCATGAAGAAAAAGAGCGAAAGACGCTACTTTTGGTGTGTTTTTTTTTTGTACAATTTTCTCTCCCTCGCGTTTTGGGCGGAGGATAATTTTAAATCTTCGAATTATTCCATAACACTCGCCAACGGTGAAGCGCTGTGCCGCTGCGGTTTGTGCTACCCGCCTGAAGCGGGCGGGTGGGGGGTGAGGGGGAGTGGGATAGGGGACGAGGGTTTGGAAAATGGAAGGCATCACCGATGTCCTTGCGCAAAATCGACAGCGAGAATCCTTAGAACGATCATGTCGTTCCGTTCTTCTTTAGCCATCGTGAACAGGATGAAGCTTTGGTCTAGTTTCACATCTAGGACGATGATATCGTTCAGGGAGGAGGGGGGAGGTCACGCAGGACCGTGCGTGAGTTGCTAGAAGGAGGGGAAGCATGTCCTGGATGGTCGTTGAATAAAAGAGCAAGGCTTTTTAGCATTTGATGATCCTGCCCCTCGCGGGCATGGGAAAAGGCGCTGGCAAAAAGGATGAGATTTGATTATTATTATCACATTCTCGTGACCCGCCGAGAACCAGATTGAGCCAGATTTCCTGCATTCTCACGACCGTCAGTTGCTGTGTGTCGGTGTGTGCATGTGTGTGTGTGTGTGTGTGTGTGTGTTGCCCGTCTCAAGACGGCGCACATTTCGAGTAGCGTCTTTATATCCCTTCCCTTTCCCCCCTGGGCTAGAGGGAAAGCGGGAGAGAGTGAGCATTGCCGGCGGCGGGTAGTGGTGGTGCGCTTTCAATGGCATAGCTTGGAAACATTAAGGCCCACAATGGGAGCTTCCCGGGGAATTTCCCCGGTTTTCGTTCGGCGCTGTTCCGACCGTTTCGCTCGCGCTATGCAGTCGCTGTGCGGTGCTTCTATTCAGGATATCTTCCCTCTTCCGTTTCCCACCCCCGCCAGCAGCCCGTGCTGGTTGAATTCTTTTATCATTCGAAAGCTTAATGTAGTGGAAAATTTATTGTTTCTTTACGGTGACAAGGCAGATTTTGGATTTGGCAGGAAAATCACTTTTTCCTCGGTTAATTTCATTTCGCTACGCCAATCGTTTCATTTCGAAGCGCTACCCGCCAGCTCTGGCCAGAGCGTTCGTGCTCGTTTTTTTTTTTTTTTTGCGACAACCACCCTCAACGCCGTCCATTCCCTCTTCACCCATTTCCTCCATCAACTGCACCTGAAACGAGGCGCGGACAATGCGCGTATCAATGCTCGCCAACTGTCCATCTAGCGTGCGGTGGACGCTTTCGGGAGGATGGCAATGCTTTTGTTTCTACCTTTGCGCTCAATCTTTTTTTCCCCCCGCTTGGTGCGATCATCGATAACTGCTTCTCATCTTTCATATCATCAATCCATCATTGTGATTTTTGTATTGTGCTTTTTCTGTTGGGGGCAGGAGAGGGTTTCATTTCGATACGATATGATACCGAGGAAGAGGAGCGAGCAAACGTGATTAACAGAAAGCCTCAGCATGGAACGGGTGGGGGAAAGGGGTGTTTGCGTGTGGGGAAAAGATGGGAAACTAGGTGCGTGAAATTAATTAACCGTAAACGTCAACGCATCATGCCATCCGGATTTTCTTTTTTTCTGAATGATTTTGATAACGATTCCAGGGGGGGGGGGAGAAATTGGGGGTTTGGGTACTAAGGATGAGGGTGGAAAATGAAGCAATTAAGGAATCATAGATTAATCAGCACAATTTATTGGACTAAAAACTGTTCGTTCGTAAGTTGTAGTTTTGGAAATGAATGAGAATAAAGCATATTTATATGTGCCACTAAAACAATCAACGGAATTAGCAAATGCCTACGGGAATGTATAACAACGTCGATTGATAAAATGTATTCGCAAAATGTAGTGAGCTGGTCATTAATTATGCAAAGCTCATTGAGAGGGAAGTTCAAACGATACGAACACATAATTGGGTAAGAGGGTACGTGTTACACTATTGGCAAGGCAAGGAACTACCAACACGTTTCATTTGGTTACGGCAGAGGGGATCTCAATTTTTACGTTACAACAGCAGGCGATGATAACGCTGTGTTGCGCACTTTTAGACGTAAAAAATCGTGTGAATGTTTGCCTTTCCGGGGTAAATAATTTGCAATATTTCTTTAACGCGTGGTAAAGCATAATGATGGAGGTAAGTGAGCGTTTAAAAATGTCCTTCAAAACAAAACAAAACAATGTATAACATCACCATCTGCCCTCAACCGAACGGCACTGCAGACGTCATAGATCTGTTCGTGAAAGTGCTACACCATTCCAGCAGGCTGTCAAAACCAACCACCGCCCCCTCCCCCCTCCCAATATCGGTAGCGTATCTTATGTGGAAAGCTTCAAAGAGTGCAGGGAGAGGAGGTGTTACGAGGAACAACCACACGCATAAATTCGGTCCCACTCCGTACAAAATAAAACAAGTGTACCTTCGTCTTCGTCCTCATCCTCTTGGGGCCATTCCCTCGCCTGGAATGCCATTTGCAAACCACTTTCCAATCACTATCAGACAACCCTTAGTTGAGCTTACTGTTCCCATACACTTTCCTTTCCTCCGTTTATTTTATTTTCGAAAAACGTGAAACCAATCGTATGGGAGCTTCATACTCCTCAGCACAAATCCCCTTTCGATGTGGCTGTCACATTGCTGGAAGGATTTGAGCCTTCCCTAACCATACCGCCACCCCACCCGTAGGTTTTGAGGTTTTTTGTTGCGGGGGAAAGGATTGCCGATCCCCCCCCCCCCCCAGGGAGGAGTGTTTTTGAACGGCTTTCGGTGGAACACAGAGAAATCGTGCCAGGCAGGACCCAAATCGATACTACCAGCCCGCCAGCTAAGGAATCAGTCGCTGGTGGCGGGTGTTGCGTCGTGTCACTTTCACTCTCGCCGTGCAGAGCAGAGCAGGGCCCGGTGTGATTTATCGACGTGTGAAACAATTCCGAGACGATGGGCGGGCCTGTGGGTGAACCGCACCGTCCTTCCGGTCTGCTCCGCAAACAGTGGATCGGATTTCGGAGCGTTTGGAGTGAGCTCTTCCGGGGGGTTTTCAAAAATGCCAAGCAAGAATGCTACCGATCGGACTCGCGGGAATAGAATGCTGTGCGTGGGGTGGGGTGGGGTGTTTGGCGGGACGACTCGTGATCGGACATATTTATGGATGTTTCCAGCAATCGGGGGCCTGCTTTTAACTACTTTTCCGATTTGGACTACAAAGGTGCTTGATGCAAAAAAAAAAAAACAAACGAATGTGGAATGTGATTTCAAATGAATTTTAACAATTTATCACACTTGGAAATGGTTTGATAATTCGCAGAAAAAAAGAACAACAAAAAAACACCAATCATTGTTTGCTCATGGCGGTGGTGACGATGGTGTTGATAAACATGACAAATGAGCGTGCAATACTCACGACCGTACACAAAACAGCTTTTAGCAGAACAAAACACACACACACACCCAGAAAAAAGAACTCGTTAATAAATCATCACCAAACGATCTACTCCACGGGTCAAATCAAATTAACTGTCCCGGTTCTTCCGGAGGGGGTTGCACGGATTCTATTTATTGAAAATTATCTACCCCACGGTATGTGAATTGAATTTGAATTAATTAGTATGCGGTAACTTCACACACTTACTCACCCGACTGCTGAACACAGGAAGCATAGGGTGAATGTTTCTGATTGTGTGTGTGTGTAATTGATTGGAGATAAACACATTTTCAAACTACCAGATCGAAGTACAGTAACGGAAACGCGTTTGCAATTGATAAACTCTTTCTGCGTATAGAGGTGTGTGGCGTGTCCTTTTTTTTTCTTTTCTTTGGAATGCATTAATCTGTGCTCACACTGCTACACTATGTTGCCAGCTTGTTTGGAATGTTTGTCACGTAAGCATGGAAACGTAAATAAATGGTAATTGAGTGAACAGGCGGTACCCTCACACAAATAGGCATGGTGTGAGTGGTACAACACTCGTTGAAAACATTTTATCGATAATTTTCGATAAATAGGTTTTACTTTATGGTAATAGCCTGGTGCAAATCTCAATGCTTGTTTTGCTAAAATGACCAAATTGATAGAATCAAATTAAAAAATAAAAAAAAAAATAGAAAAATAGAATTTAATAAGTAGTTGAATTATATGATTGGGAATTAGTAAGGATTTAAGTTAGGTGATGTTTATTGACAGTGCTTGCAAGAGTTATTATAGAGCAGGGATTTTCAAACTACGGCCTGCGGCCCGCCAAGCTTTCGATCGATTTTCCCTCAGCTGCGGCTATGCCACTCAATTTTTATCTAAATTTATGGTAAAATCTCACTCGCTAACATTGCGAAACATAATATCAAAAATGTGTACACACATTTCGATCAGACAAAGTCAAGAAAGCGATCAGTGAGATGCATCGATATGATAAGATCGGTCTGGAAATGGATCGGAGGAAACCCTGATGCCCAAGGCCTACATATTATCAACCGTACGATGAATGATTTAATCCATTTTTTAATACACACCACCCTGTCCCCACACCATCCAAATTGAATACAATATTATTTTTGCAGATGATGGCCCTCAGCTGCAGCTATTCCACTCAAAGCGACCCGCCATCTAAAAAGTTTGGAGACCCCTGTTATAGAGAATAGCAAAAGGAGAATAGAGTGTATAACCAAGCGTTTGTGAGGTTATGTTTAGCCCATAATAACTCCTAAAGTAATTGATTTCTCATGCAAATTGTCTCTTGCCATTATTTCAAAATAGTCCCTCTTGCGTATCGCAGGGTTAGGGTATTATAAGGCTTGCTTTGGTGTTTATTCGATTTTTAACTCACTTTTGACATTCTTCTCAGTTACAAAACAGAAAAACATGAAATAAATTTTAAAAAAAAAAACAACCAAAAAGGCAATCCTGTAACGCTAACATTCGGCAATATACTTGCGCCGCCTAACGAACAATCCGGTCCCAATACATCAATTTCCGTGTCGATAACAATGGCGAATCTCACGCACATGAGCTTGCCAAGCAAAAAAAAAGTCACGTACTGGTTTCCGTAACACCAGCGCTACGTGTATTTTGTTTTTCTATCAACCTTCGAGATACACACACACGTTTCTTTCGGTTTGCCGAGCGGTACACATCTGTGAAGCGGCAGCAGCAGCAGCAGCAGCACCAGCAGAAGACAAATTAGTTAGCGTTCCGAGCGATTCATTATCCCGTGTGCATGTTGAAGGGAAACGTGTAGGCAATTGGTCTCGAGCGGATATGTAGCCGATAAGTTTTCGGGCAGGTTACTATCCCTTCTGATTGTATAACCACCTTAAAGGAGAAACTTGGAGCAAGTATACAATAGGGGAACCGATAGAGAGAGAGAGAGAGAGAGCAAAAGTTGTTCAACACTTCTTTTACGAAAAGCATGCCCCCGTGCCTCTTTCCTCCCTCCTGACCATTGCTGTTTGTGTGTGAGACGTGGTGTTTTTTTTGGTGCCTCCTTCGTGCCCCCCCCCCCCCCCCAAGGGCACAACTAAAAATTCTCCTTCAATTTCCGTTACACGCAGCGCGGCGCGGGCATGAGATAATTATGAAAAATTAGAAAGTTTCCGGCGTATTCTTAATTACGCCGAAAGCAACATTAATTAGCCATCAATTTGCACTTTTATCGTGAGCGCTTCGTAAACGCACGGCACGCGGGCTAGAGCAGGGTAAGGTGTTTGATAGTTGGGAGGGAAACGGGTTTACCCGGGGAACTGCACGCTAATAGTTGTAACAGCATCGCTTTAGATAGGACTAATTGGGGAACTTAAGCGGTACGCGAACGGCTTCAGCTTCTCACTCGCCGAATCCTCCGGTCACGTACGCGCAACGCTGATCAAGTGGTTCGTTGAGGATGTGGGGGGGGGGGGGGGCTTAATTCGATCCATTACCGAACCAACCAGTTCTGCACGGTGAGGGACCACCTGCAACCTTGATATCTGATAGCCGCCGAGGCTGCGAAGGTGTGTAGAATTGCCAGCCAACAGCAGGCAGCAGCAGGTCCAGGGCCAAGATTAATTGAACGAGCAGCTGAGCACCTACCGCGGATTGCGTGGTTTTAGTGTCGGTGAAGTGAAACCACGTCCACACACCAAGAAATCGCGGCCGGAAGGGTCTTCAGGTTTTCGAGAGCTTCGTCTCGTTAGTGAGTTGATTGATCCGAAGCCTTGTGCTCCATTAGCTACCCATGCCATCGCGTGTGAGCCGCCCCGTTGAGCCATTAATTAATAAGCGTAATCAATTTGCTCTCTGAAGAGTGTAGAGGAGACAGTGGGGTGCCCAGATTTCCTCAGAAAGAGGGCGAAAGTGTGCATTCCGGCAAGCATTCAAGCACTATAGCACTCCAGCCCAACGTCGCATGCTAATGAAGGCTCATTCTTCATCTGGATCTTTTTCTTCCCCTTCCCTCCAACAGTTTACCCGCAGTTTGATCCCATCATCAACGGGTTGCATCATAATGGGGTGCAGCATAACTACGCCCTGGGTGACTTTGTCGTGGCGAACTGCTCGTCCGACATGTCCAGCCCACCGGCTCGGCTCTACTGGTTCATCAACGATCGCAACGTGAGTGTCCCTTTTCCCGCCGGTTGTTTGACACGATCCTCTACATCCTCTCTGTATCCCATCTGCCCTACTGTCCAGGTCCCATCGGAGTACCTGCAGCCGCAGTATGAGACGACAGTGGAGAACGAGGGCTTCGAGCTGCGGCACCGAACGCTCGAGATTCGGTTCTACATCGACGAGAAGCGGCTCGGCAAGCTGCAGGGCAAGCTGGAGCTGAAGTGTCTCGCCCGGATCGAGTCCATCCCGCAGGCGACGCGCGAGTCCTCCCAGATCATCACCATTCCGACGACGGACGAGCTGCGGAACCAGAAGTTGATCAACTGGCGTGGATCGGACGGTAAGTGAAGCCCTTCGCATGGTGGGCCCGCTTTGCCGTTTGTAGTGGGTTGGATTGAGCGAGTGTTGTAGCGAAGGAGGGGAAAAGTTGAGCAAGATCGTGCTGTGAAGACGCTATTTTCCTCTTGTACTTTCAGCCGCATACCACACAATCAACCCACCGTCCATCAATGTAACATTTCAAGGCGATTGGCCTGCGGACGAGGAGGATTGGCTCCCCTAAGAGCGGTCTACCTGAGCCGGGACGGGATTGTTGTGGTGTGGCAGGCGTGCTTTGAGGGGATATCGTTATTTGAGGCACTCATGGGAGTGATGATTGAGGCAGAGAACGAATCACAGGACAATAACATTTTGGGCACTACCAGAAGATGGATGCTTTAACACTGTTGGTAATTTTAAATATTTCAAGAACATAACCCTTTCTTCACATCGTTGAGTGGTGGGAAGATTAGGGCCATGCCGGAAGGTGCAATTGGATTTTAATCATGACTTCCTTTTCAATCGCTTTGAAAGCTGTTGAAATATTTCTATCAAAAGAGCATAGAAGTCTAGCGACACAGGGCGTAGTGCGCTAGCGCTATCTTGTTTGACACTAGCACTGCCTATTGACGCAAAGCAGTAGCTGGTAATATTTCTTCATTTTGCAATCCATATCAGAAAAGAGTGCTGAAAAAATTTATTAATTATAAATCTGTCCCTTAGCAGCTGTTCAGTTGGCAATGGGAGTTGGATAAGAATTCTCATAAAGCATTAGCATAAACTTATAGCATGTGGATCACTTACAAACCAAATGATTAATAAATACACTTACACAGAACTAGAACCTGAGAACGTGCCTTCGGAAACCGATGACCTTTTGACTTTAATAGAGGAAATGATTTATTTTTTTATTTACAGCAACCTCACTGCATCACAGTACGGTCGCGCGGTTGTCTATCCTCGCCATCATCGTTCTGAGCGGCTTTACGTGGTTCGTATAATTACATACACTCTAGGCAGGGAAGCAGAGAAAACAGAGAGAACGACACACATCCTATTCCGTTCTTCTGTTGGTTGTGCCTAGCAACCGACGCCCGGCAGCAAAGTAAGTACACCCAGCCAATGCGAAATTGAAATCGTTACCGTAGGAACGTATCGTATCAGCCCTAGAGAATAGGAGTGAAAGAGGCAGAAAGTAACGAGGAAAGCAAATCAAAATTGAGATAACTAAACTTTGTTAGTACCGGTACCGTTTATACTAGGTTGTTGAGTGTTCGTTCACTCAATTCCTGGATCAGTTGCTGCCAAAACCGTTTTGCCATTCTCGATACTGCATTTAACACAAACGTTTTGCAAACACTATTAAGAGTACAGTAAGGTGGTTTGGTCCAACAGCCATACTACGAAAGACAGTTAAAACAAACTTAAGAGAAAGAAGTAAAAATGTAAACAACGCGGATAGATCGCAAAACTAAAACAAAAAAAAACAACAACAACGGGGTGAGAAAATGAACGTTAATTGGTGAAGGAAAAGCATAAAATGTAAATAATTAATCACTACGGCTTGTCCAGTGCGTACGCCAGAAGCATTATGCAGCTTGAATGAATAACAGGGGAAGAGTAAAATGGGGGAAAAGCGTGCGTGCGCTAGTGAAGCGTCCTCCGGTCGCTACAGGCAGTACGCAAATAGTGGGACGCTAAGTAAAACCGAGAAAAAAGAAAGAGAGAAAGAGAGAAACAAAAATAACAACAACAGCGGAAAAATCTTCTTTCCAGTAGTGTTTTTGTATTCCTTCAATGTTGCGGAAAGCTCTAACGGGAAGGAAAGAATGTAAGATGGATGCGAAGGACTGCATTTAAAAAACCGAAAGGGGTTAGACAAATGATCAAATATACGAACCGGTGTTAGATAGTTTCATAGATATTTTTCTACAGTTTAGTTAAAGACAAATGTTGATGGGTTACGTTACGGCGAACGTGTTGATTGCTGCTTGCGGTTGGTGTGATTTTCGGTTTGGAGATGATGCAAAATGTGAATTCATAAAAAAATAACCCCGTAAAGCAGCCGGCAGCCCAAATATAAAAGGTGTTTTTTTATGTGAATGTGTTTGTGTGTGTGTGTGTGTGTGTGTGTGTGTGTTCATCATAACCCTGTATGGTGCAGTTGATGTGTTGTTGCGGCAATGGGCAGCAATGGCCAAAATAAGCTTCTAAGTTGAGCTTGCATTTGGGGCACACACAAAAACGCACTAAGCACAGAGCGTGTTGACGTTTTTCCCTCGCTCTAGCGCATAGCGCTGCCAGCCCCCTTGCCCACCCACCCGCTTTGGGAGTTGAGGGAGCAGGGATTGTAGATTACTCAGCGAGCGTACGACGCGTGAAATATGGGCGACCCCCTTTCGGCCATGATGGATGAATAATGTTCGGGCGCTTTTGGCCAACGCCCGTTCGGAGCAGGTTTTATTTTTGATGCTGGCAACACGGCTGGTGGTGAAAGGAAAAAAAAACGCACCCAAACGCACTCGCTTACCCATCGGCTGGCCTGTCCGGTCCCTTGGAGGAAATGGAATCACTCGTTGCCCAGTTCTGTAGAGGGCGTTTTACCACTGGCGCTAAATGATCTATTGCTTTGCAGTTCACTTTTTACGTGGCGTGGTGTACGGGCTGCTCGCTGCATTCAGCACAATATTTCCTTCAAATTGCTTCCTAAAACTAAAAGAGAGAGAGAGAGAGGGAGAAAGACAGAGAGGGAGAGAGGAATACAGGGGAGGGGGGGCACAGTGAGAGCCAGAGTAGGCAAAAGAAGAGACGGAAGCAACGTGAAACTGTACTACTTCAATGATTTAGCCACCATCAGTCGCTAGGGAAGTGGAAGTGTGCCAAACGGCGAGCTGTTGCGAGGCCACTACCTTTTCGACCTTTTCAGTTCGTGGCTGTACATCGGCAGTATATTTGGTGTTGTGCTGGGTTGCGTGTAAAAAAGATTGATCAACAGCGGCGCGAGTAGTGGGAGAGGTTTCCCGTCTGGTGTGCGGCACATTTTCGAGCACGAAACAGCACGAAATGTCACCGGCAGTGAATCCCCCAAACGGTTCCAGAGCTTGTCGGCAGCTGTCAACGTGTCAAAGCGTTTCGTCCGTCGAGTTTCGAGGCGGATGGAAAGCAGCAGCAGCAGTAGCAGCAGCGTCAGCTTAAAATGAATTTTGAGGTCCCGGTTCGGCAGGCAAGACAGGCAGGCGCGAGCGTTGGGGGACACTGTGCCGCTCCAAATGGTCCTCCATTTCTGCCGTCGCAATCTTTTGACAAGTGGAAACCGGAAGCCGGCCGTTCGCCTCCTCCTGGCTTGTCATTTTTCGAGTAGGAAGGTAGGTAGGGACGGGATAACGAAGTTTTATGCACGCAACCACAGCCCGGGACGCCTCCTGTGGGACTGCTATTTCTAACTACAGAGCGTGCACGAACACACACCCACACGTATAAACGTCCTACCTCACCTTCAAGATTGCTGTCAGTGCGGTGCTGGATCGAAAATTATGAATATTAAATTACACCCAGCGCATTGTATTCGCCTTACACTTTGACTGCTGGCCGTAGATTTGCTGGACCATCACTAAGGCGCTGTGAACGCGCTTTGAAAATTGGGCATGAATTTTACTATTTCAACACTGGCTATGAAATGTGGCAGCCGCTGCTTGATCCATGATTTATGAACAAAAAGAGCAGAATTATCATGTGTGTTACACACTTTCATAAAGACATGGTTAACGTCACCACAGTTTACTTCACATTACATCACATTTATAAATCAAACAACACCCGGCACGAGCACTAGTCAACACGTTCGCGAATGCACATCACCAGAAACCCGACACGGAACGATACGGGCCGACTGTCGGGGTTTGGACGGTGGTGGGCACTGGTGGTTCAGGCAGTGGGAATACGAGGCCTTATAATTTGTATATTTAGTACATGGCACACAAATGCAGCAAGGTAAAGGAAACGAAAACAAAAACACACATTATTTGGAAAAAGGTCCCCTTGATCACGTGCCCTGGGCAGAACTCCAAAAACTCGATGCTTGCAGATGCATTGCGCAAGCCGGAAGGAATGCATTTTGTTGTTTTGCCATTTTTGTTACACAAAAAGATTTGCTCCAAGCGCAGAGAAAGGTGTGTAAATGCTGTGTCCACAACACCAAGCAAGAGTGGTTGGGACTGCTTTAGCACGGGGGCGGGTCAAGTGAGCAGGAGAGCAAAACGAATAATTCAAAAGCAAACCAAAAAAGTACACCCGTTTGAGCAAAATTAAGTCAAATTAACCAAAACAACAAAAACACATACTTTCATTGCTAAGTATCTACCGCTGTTTGTAATTGAAATGCTACGATTTATGTATATGCGTGTAAGTGAGATAGTAACGTGTGAGGGTAAGTGTGATCAACACCGGACCGGAGGTGAAAAAGGGGGTTCACTTTGGAGAACGTTTTCTTACATACTTAAAATAAGCAATGCTACCTTATCAAACATTTCATACCAAAACGCAAAAGGGGCACGGGAAGCGAATGATACTTTAAGAAGCGAATGTGCCGCGGTGAAACATATAAGCATAGAAAAGAGAAAAAAAAGCCCATAAAAACACGCAAAACAAGATGCAACCACAAAAAAGAACAGTAAATAATTCAGCAAAAGAAAATAGATAAAACTACATGAGAAGAAAAAACAAACAAACCGCCAAAAAGAATGTTTAGTGCTCATCATGTATTGGGGTTTTGTAAAATAGTGTTTAAACAAAACGGTGTGAAACCTACAGCAAATTAAGAGCCGAACATTTCTTAACACACAAACACAAACAAAGAAACTTATAAGAAAACATAAGCTCACAAACAAACATATAAAACACTTACATAAAATTACAAAGAAGAAAAAAAGAAGAGCACACAAAAACATTGACAAAAAAAACTGCAAACAAAATACACCACAGACACAGCACACAAAATGAAAAAAAAAAAAATTGTAAACAAAACCAAGGAAAAACAGTCAACGCGTTATCATCTACCAAGTAAGTAACAGCTGAATGTAAATCTTAACGTAATTGGATAAACGGAGTCAAACATTATACATGAGCAAAGAGAAGAAAACAAACGGAATCGAGTCGCTAGCAGAGAAATCAAACGAGTAAGTAAAAGGACGATGTGTTTGTTTGTTGTTTTTTTTTGGTTTCGGATTCTTCCACGCAAGACGTGATAACAGTTTGCAGTAAACAGACAACAGCTACAAAGAAGGGAATGCGAAACAAACAGCAGTACAGAAAGCTCAGTTAAACTAAAAGAAAACCACGCCCCGCCTGTCGCCCGCCCATCAATCATCCTTTCCGGAAAAATACGCTTATTGTGATGAGTAAATTTAGTTTTCGTTTCTGTGCCGGTGCCGGTGGCTTGCGTAGTTTTTCTGGTCCTGTGTCTGCATGTGACAGGGAGAGTTTTCCAGGTTGACAACAAGTCACTGTGGGGGGAGTGAGCGTGATCGGGTGAAATGGTTCGTGTATGTGTGTGTGTGTGTGTGTGTGAGTTACACGTACCGGGAGTGTGTGCAGAGGATGGAATGGGGGGACGTAGAGGAGCGGGAAGCTATATTATCTGTAAATGTAATTAAACATATCACTGGTCGCCTCGTACTAGCGAAAATGATCGAAGATCGGCGTCGTTTAACAAACTAGAAAGTGGGAAAAATGGCATGAACGGGGACCGGAAAAACAAACGTACTCCATCTAGGGGGAAAAAGATGTGGGAAAGAGTGGGAAGGAGGAGAGGGAAGGGGCAGGGGTACTTTTCATTATGCGTTCGCTATCATTTCCCAATTGTTTACTAGATCTTCTTTTTAATTTTGGGAGGGCAGCTGTTTCTTCATTTTGTGGCGCACACACACACATACACACTCACACACACACACAAACACTGTCATCGAGCTGGTTCGAACCGATTGGAAGCCCAGGTTTTACCCTTGTTTTGCTGCTTTATAGGCTACTGCTTCCCTTTCTCCTCCTTGTCTTCCTTCTTCTTTCAATCTTCTGTACTCACGTTGACGAATAACAGAGAAAGAAGAAAAGCATGGCCCAGGCAGGCACTGCAACAAGCATGAGAAGAAGAAGGGGCTGATAATTGGAAAATCCTTCTCGTCGAGTCCCGTAATTCGGGCTTTCTACGCACTTGCGCTATTCTTCCACGTACGCTTTTAATTCCTGTGTTGTTTGCACTTTCCAAAACCAACCCCTATCCATCGATTCGACCCCCCCCCCCCCCCCCATCCCCCCTCACGCTTTTACCCAACCCCTCACCCCCACACCACAATCACGTGCAATACCGTCCAATACGCTTCCCGGTCCTCGGGAATCGATTTAACAACGCGACAAGCGATGGCATTAATGGAATCGATAGGTCGTCACCGTGCTTTTCTCCTAGTCCGACCTTCGCCCTTGCACAGTATCGATTTGCGTACACCAATTTTCCGGGCATGCATCCGCAACGCGCTTTTTGTTTCCATTTTTCATCGCGTGTGTTGTTTTGGTCGCACCATTCACCCCATCACTTTATTTATGTGAGTGAGCGTTACCTTTACATCGATTGTGCAGTGTGCAGGGTGCAGTGTTTAAGTTTTCCGCTTTATAAAAGGTATACCTCTTTGCTTTCTTTACTCTTTCTATCTCTCCCTCTTCCTCTTTTGCTCTCTGTACTGGGCGATATTTTTTATGTAAGATAATTTTTTAGAAAGTTCTTAATTTGCTTTTACTCTCAGCTTTAAATTCGATAATTGAAGGAAAAAGTAAAATTTAATTTGAAACTCTTCCTGTTTTCATTGCTTAGGTTTCATTACCCAGCTCTCTTTATTTTACTCAAATTTCTCTAAATACCAAAAGTACTAACTAACTCGTCATGTGGATGCAAACCCTTCACAGTAAATGTGACAAAACTTATTTAGAATAAAAGAGCAAAATTATTACCAAAAAAAAAAGGAAGTTTGGGAGAAGGTAAAGAAATGCAGGCGATAGAAAAAGGAAAATGGAGAGAGATGGCAGGGGTAGTGAGAAGCCAATAAACCGCTTATGGTAAAAACGGACACCAACAAACAAACAAAAAAAAGCATGATGCAAGAAGCAAACGTAATTCGGGGTTGTTTTATGCATTTGTAAATGAATGAAGTTAAACTACAGCATAGCAAACACTGTCTCTAAACTGTAATATTGTCGAAATAAAAGCAAGCAAATTTAAGAAACTTATACAAAGTATGAAAACAATGGGCGCTGGAGGTGGAGAAAAGGAAAGAGAACAAGGTAAAACATCCAAAAACGAAATAGAAAAAAACAACGGAAGTGCATTTCAGTAAAAGAAACAAAACTACAACAGTTGCAAAAGAAACAAGTTCACTCCAAACTCAACTGGCAAAGCTAAAACGGATGAAAGTTGAACAACAAAAACACATAAAAGAGAATGAATAAGGGAAAAACTCGGTTCGTGGGGCGTTAATTAATAAAGAATCATGGTAATTAAAAATAATTGTAATAAAACAGATATATTTTACAGTGAACATTTTTGTGTGTGCGACTTGTCATTGGTGTTAGTTATTCAATAAAACCGTGTCTTATCACATTTGACGTTCTCATTGCGTTTCACACAGCGAACATTTTCTGGAAGGAAAATGAGTAAAACGACATTCTTCTGGACGGGGATGAGTTTTTTTTTTGGGATGGGAATCTACAAAAGAATTATCGTTTCGATTTTCGATACGCTGCACGGGCATATGGAAGTGACAAGACGCGTAATAAAATGATTTATTTAAAATCATTCTGTGACCGTGACACACGCCTGACTCTCTATCTCGATCACAGCGCCACACAAATACGCGTGAAAAGCTCGGTTGAGGGCTGTCCCGATGGCCCGATGTGTGCCGCCCGTTTAAAGAGTAATCATGTTAATTTCTGCGTTTATCCGTGACGGCTTGATTGATGGTGAATGGGCGCTGTTTGGGATGATGCGTTAACATTGTTCTATAGGTGAGCGTGTATGCGTTTTTTCCGAGTCGGAGTAATTTTCTTTTGCTTGTGAAAAACAAAAGCAGAAGGTGATTTAATTCCGATGTTCATTTCTACCTTTTCTTCCGTTTGTGCAGGATTAATGTTGCATTTATTTATAAGCTGTGTGGCAAGTTTGTATCATAAAAGCAGCCTCTGAACCTTTCAAAGCGTTATCTTTTAGTACATTTGACTCTGACTTCATGATGAATAAAGTTTCAACCGGCGAGCTTGAACCGTACTAGGGCGGGAAGCAAGTTTTCTGTTTGCTTACATGACGCCAGCTAACAAGCATCGAGCTACAGATAGCGCGCGAGGGAAGTTTAAATTTGATAAAAGCTCATCCAACCATCCTGCAGAGACGGACTCGCCGCTTCCTTGGCCTGCGTGCACGCGGTGAACAAATTTTCACCCACCCACCCAGCAGAGGTGCAAGAAAAGTGGCTATCAGATCCTATCAGGTACAAAATTAAAGAGTAAGATTACAGTGGCTTACCAACGAAGCTTCCCTCCAACGGGGATCGAGACCCTATGCGTAGGTATGGGAACATCTAAAAGCAATGCTACGAGAGCCTATTTTTTGTTACTTTCCGTTGTTAGCAGAGTTAGCTTAGAGTTGCGCTGTCCTGAAACCGAGGCTCGCTCGGAAGTCAAGGTAGGGGGCTGGGAAGTATTGAGCGACCGCTCCAAGCAAGAAAGAATAAAAAAAGGAAAAAGGACGCCTCCCGGTCACAGTTCGACACTGGTGACCCTAGGGACCCCCAAGGATATTATTGCGTTTGCGGAACCTCTGAGCTATTTTTTTGCAGTTATTTCCTCTGCTGTTGCATCGTCACTGGGCAATGAGATGACCGTAGAGAGCACCGGCAGAACATGGGGCGCTTTGTTTTGTTGAGCATATTAAAACAAGGTTGAAGCTGGACCTGGTCTTTTCTCTTTGGGGCGTATTTAAGCTCGGTTTTGCTATTTGAATTTTTCAACAAGCTATAGCATAGCTGCAGCATCTCCTCTGTCCACCAGCAGAGATGAAGGTGGTTCATCGTGTGCCGAAAATGCAGCAGTTGATGTTTGTGCCCACCGTGTGTCACAAAAAAATCAGGATCCTGTTGGGGGCATGTGTAATCTCTCTCACTCTTTCTCTCTCTCTCTTTCTCTCTCTCTCTCTCTCTCTCGCTCTTCCTTGCTCGTTGTTGCACTGAACCGGCCGGCCAATAAAGTTGGTCATGTTCGGAGTGTCAGAACCACAGATTTACAGGAGGGATTTTCGCTGCAAAGTTTCGCAGCACCCGGGTTTAATATCCGGCAGCCGGTAGGATCTCCGTGACATCCGTGTCCGGTGGGGGTGACGGTGCACACAATCGGTTTTAGTGGGGATGGAGGATGGGCGTTGTGTTATACGGCTGCACCGAGCACTGCAAACGCCCGGAAGGGAAGCGTCTAATGTGTGCGAGTCGGTAACCGTCGGTGTATGTCTACTATGAAGCGAAGCACACGCAGTTAGTGTGTATCTCGCCTGTAGAAAGGCACCTTTTGGTTTTTGTTGGTCCAGTCAAAACCGAGCCAGAGGTGTAAGAGATGGACGGGGCTATAGGTTTTAGTGTTTTTGATTTAACTTTCATTTCGTTCTACGGATGACGCATGCACCGCACCCGAATCGACCGCTTTTTCCGGCTTACAGCCGCTCAAAACGACGAACAGATTGCAATGTGTGGGAAGAGCTTGCTTAGACACACACCCGTGCAAGAGTCAACAAAATCTGCCCCAAAGGCTCCGGAAGTTAGCCTTGTGTCACCTGCGAGTACGATTGACGAGCTGCAAGTTTTAGTGTTTTGTTTTGCCCTCACTTAACTGTCACTATTTCACATTTGTTGGGTGTTTTTGGGTGAAGTGTAGCGCAGACCTTTTACTCGAGCAGTACGTGTATTTCCACAAAAAAATAGAACTGCAACCAGAACTGAGTTGAAATGAAGTCGTCTAACTAGCCGTTTGACAGTCCTGACTACATGTAGCGTCTCATATCCCCGAAAAATCTCGTGAGAAGTCGTCGAAAGCAGGACATGGGGAGAGGAGGGGGATGGGGGGGCATCTGTAAACATGTACAAATTCCGAAGATGTGATAAAAAAAGTGGCAAATTCTCGGAGGTACGTCACGACAGCGATTTTTTCCCCGCTAGAGGGAGCGCACGGGCGCTCCCGCGCCTAGATGTAGGCCAGCCACGGCTACTAGCATCTTGAGTAAACCTTTCCAGCCTTTCCGTGCAGTGGAGAGGTGTAGAAGGGAAAGGGGAAGAAGGATGAGAACGCTCTAACGGTGGTACGTGACTCGATGCAGTTAGAAAAATTTAAATTTTATGCAAATACTCGACTTCCGACGATTACGCCCGGCACACGAGAGAGAGAGAGAGCAGCTTCCGTGGCTTCAGAGGCTGCTGGTGTGGAGTCTTGGGATGACCCCAAACCCAAAACACAAACCACACGCAAACACACACACATCACGTGATTTTTCTTTCACAAACGACTGCTTACCCATCACCAGGCATTCGTCTCGAAGGTGACGGTAAAAATCTGTCCCTTTTTTTTCGAGAGGCAGCTGGAAAACGGATGAGCATCACATTGATGGGGGTTGATCTAGGAGTGGAGCGGTGGTTCCATCACTCACGGACCCGGCTTCCGCTCTGTGTTGGTAGGTGTGTGTATGTACGTTGCAGGAACGCTCATCGATCGTGCCAACTTTGGCCAACCCAAGCTTACGGAAAGCATGGAAACGGTTTAACGGACGGATGCGGAAAGGCGAACGGAAGGCGGGGTGCGGAAAAGAGGAAGGTGGGAGCGTGGAGGCTAACGCCCAAACGCACAAGACGTCCGCTCCGGATAGTGATAGTGATTTATGGATTTTAATCTGCACGATATTGCTCGAAGGTGCTGCTGTGCTTGAATAATTTATTCTTTGTAAATAGTTGCGGCACCGGGGCGTTGCGGCTAAATAGGGAAGACGGCCCGTGCTCCTTTTTGCCGATGAGCGTATCTCTCTAGGCGGCTGGCGAAGGGGAGGGACAGGGATAGGAGAGAAGATGAAAGTTGGCGCAGGCTAAAGAAGGGAGGAAAGAAAGAGCGAGAGAAGCGAGAGCGAGCAAAGAAGGAAAGATTGCTTTCTTCGGGTGCTGTCTTCTATCAACTACCTCGCACCCCTTCAACCCCTCCAGCCCTCCAGCAGGGTGATCAGTGAAAGGGATAGGGTGAGAGGGGAAAGGATGGTCGTCTTGGCGCTGGGTGATTATTATTACGATTATTATGCTAGCAAATGGCTCACAGGTATATCCGATGGATGTGCGCTGAATTCAAATGAAGCCGGGCGCGCGGCGGCGTGACCGGCCCGGAGCTCCGAAGTCCCTGGGAGGACTCCGACGGCAAGGTGGCGTTCGTCTTCGTCTTCAACGGCCGCCCCGGTGTGCTGCTACAATAATCTAATGGGTTTGATAGTTTGTAAATCTTTGATGCGTCCTTTCTGCCGCCTTCGCCTTCTGTGATGCTCCAGGAGTGGTTCAGCAAACCGGAATGAATGTGGGATTGTGATTGGTGTGTTTAAGGAGGTGCGCAATGGCGAGCGTGTTTGGGTATGTGACTCACTTGGTGTATAGATGATTTGAACTAAGAACTTGAAGTGAGTTTCACTTAATGCTGTCACGCTACTGTCAGGGTTGACTGTCTGGCGATTGAAACGTTTTTGAGAAGGTTTTCCTTCACAAGGTCTACGGAATTGACCCTGATATTCGATTGATATTAATTCATTTAGCAAAACATTCTTTCATCCTAAAACCACACCAATCAGAGCGGTTTTTTGGTAAAAGTTAACCATTTTTTTACGAAACCCCTAAAAGTATGCAAACTGTTGTTTCATCGTCTACTATTCTTTATTTCGTCAGTGAGGTTTGTTATTCGGGGAAATGTACATTAAAATGAGAAATTGAGCATTTGATTGGCTACAATTAAATCGTTGAAGCAAAAAAAAATTATTTTAATTAAATACACACCCTTGTCTAATTTTTATACGGTTGTGAGTATGCATTCTAAAATGAAATAGAGAGCAACGATTATTGATATGCTTACCAGTATTTGATTTGTACTTGCCATCGACGAATAACATGACATAATATAGAGCAACAAATGCTGCAAACATATTTAGCATACCTTTAGACTAGTAAATATCTTACAAGGTTTAATCTTTACTTTCATTCGAAATGTTTATACCTTTCACTCATGGTGGGCTGGTTGAGTTTTTATATTTGTACTTGCTTTTATGTTTGTAGACATGTTAAAAATCAAATAAGATGATTGAAAACTTTTATAAGAAACCGTCAAAATATTGTATTCGAAACGAACAACACCTTGTATGCAGCCAATTATGCTACTCTTATCGCACAGCTGTTTGATAAATCCTTTAACAAATGTTCAAAACATCGTAAAAGATAAAATAAAAGTTTGATTTGCAGATAGTTGGTGTAACCAACTAGAGTCGTAACGAACCCCCTTGAAACATAGCAAACATAACAAACTCTGCTCGAAGTAGATTTGTGTGTAGAAAACACATTAAAAACATATTGTCCATTGCCTGCTACAAAGAACCATTCAAAACAAAACCTTCAATCCGCATTATTTATTTACCTACAAGAAAAGAATAAAAAACACACACGTGGGTAGTTAAAGATGGATAACACCTAGCGTGGCAGAAAACATGCTGCGGCAAGCAGCCCTCTGTAAAGGGTGCAATATTTTATGTTAATTAACTAGCGCCAACTGGTTTCGTGCTTGCCGCAACAGCCAAGACGCGAAAGAGAAGGGGAGAGAGAGAGAGAGAGAGAGAACGGCACCACACCGGGTATCATAATAAACAGATGATTGGGCTATCTGCACGAATCCAAAGCGGGGTGTGTATGATATATGATATCGTTGCACCTGAGCCTAGACAGACCGGGGTGTCTTCCAGCCGGCATACAACCCCCCTATATCGCGGTGGAAGGAGTGAAGAGAAAAGGGGAAAAAAGTGGAAGGGAAGTTTTTGTCGGCAGAAAACCAAAAGTCGCACCGAGAAGGCGGTGCGAATTCTTTCCCTCAGCTCTCGCGCACACTTTTTTGGTCATACGTTTTATTGGACCAGAAAGATATATCGTTCCTTGCTTCCGATTTCCGGACTCGCCCCAAAAACCCGTGCCAACACCTTCCTCATTTTCCGCCCCAGGGCTGGGTGGCTACTGAAGGGAACATCTGTGCTGGAAGCTTAAACGCTTTGTCTTTCATCGTTTCGCTAATGTTTGGTCGGGAGCAGACACGGGTGCGGACAGGGAATGAAAAGTTGTAAAGGTACGAGTCACATCTCTACACGGTGGGTGGGAAAAGTGGGAAACATTTTCAGCAACATGCGAGCTTCGGCGTTACTGCCTCGATACGAGCACGCGTGTGTGTGTGTGTGTGTGTTGGAATAGTGCATGGCCCGAGCAAGCAAAACTCGCACCAGAAAGAACTCCCTCGCCCCCTCACGTGCCGGGACATTCGCTTCGCGTGTGAATCCATTTCATTGGTGTCGTGTTTTGTTGTTGGTTTTTCCTTCCCCCTATCATCAACCCTCTACCAAGCTTCCGCCCTGCTGCTGCTTGGTGTCGTTTGCTGTGATGTGTGAAATTTAATAATCAGATAATACCCACCCGCCACATACACAGCGTAGGTTCATTTTTTTCGTTTCCGGAAACGGGAAGCTCGCATGCTTTTCTCTTCCAACGCGCACGCACGTACATCTTTCCCTTAACTCGCCTGTCTTTCTTTCCGCTGTTTGCAACGACGGCTCAGGGTGCGATAGGAAATTGGGTACGATATAAATTTAAGCCAATTTGCTTCCAAACATCTAATGATCCTAGACGCTGAATGGCC
>KB670726.1:0-23745 GCA_000349105.1 Anopheles epiroticus
ACCTCCATATGATTGCATGGGTTTCATATGCAATACAAATCCTAGAGCAATGACTAAGTCACAACCCCCCATACGCAGGATTAACAATCTTGATATGGATGAGTACATTTAGTCACAGAAAAGCACATAAAAGCTATGGTAGGCCTTGGTCCTATGTGGATTGTTGCGCCACCAAAGAAGAAGAAGAAGAAGTAGAAGATGCTGTTTAAATGGTAGCAGCGGTGAATGGTTTTCGACTGATTTCATGGAAAGGGCTTTGACAAAGCTCCATATAATTCAATTTCTATTTGGAGTGCTTCTTCGTAGAAAAGACCGGCTATTCTTTTATATTATAAAAAGCAATCTAATCATTTTGCGTTCAACATTCACAACGAAGATGCTATAACAACTACATTTGCTCACTGCATTAATGATGCACACCCTCACATAACACTCTCTCGTTACGCAAATAATTTGTTATAAGAGAGACTCTTTTCCAACGTATTTGTATGAAAAATTAGATAAACGGTTCCAGGTTTTAAAACGAATGATATCATCCAAATGGGACATAATTATTCTAGAAATCAACAACAACACTTGCACAAGGAAACTGAAACACCCCCTGTCAAACATGTATAAAGCAACCCTTAGTGTTGTTGTTAACACTATGCACATCTTCGGAAACGTCAAAGTGCGCTAGATAAGAGGAGAACAACCGTAACGTAAGGGACAATTTGTAACAGCGCCGAACAGGAACAGAAGTTGCGGCAGTGGAAAGGATACCGTTGAAGCGATTACATTGAAAGCGAATAAAACACTATAATTTGGTGCACAAGCCAGTGCATCCTAATTTATAAACTGTTTTTTCATTATTGATTTTTCCACACTCGCTCAACGGAAACGAATTCAACACTTAGTGTCAAAACTCTTGTCTTTGTATAAGAACAGACCCAACATTACATTCAATAATCCCAACCCAACATAAAGAACGCAAATTTAATTGTTGGTCGAATATTGTAAACGAACGTGAAACAAATGTCAATCGACCAACAGGAATGCATTAATAAGATGTAACTTTATGCTGTTTAAACAACTATTTCACATAACAAATCGGCATGGTCGTTACTCCTGAAATAAAAAAACAACTATTTCACGTTGTTGCTTTTATGACTTAGTACCATAATGTGCATTATTGATGTAAATCCTCGAAAAAGGTATATTAAAAGGCCAACAGTCAAAGCTAGCTTTATAATGCACTAAATTCATTCAACGTAATTTACATGGCTAATCTTTCACCCTGCATCCGCTCGATTGCTCGAATGCCAAACACATTAAAACAAACAGTATGTAACGCTGATATTGTGCATGTGTCAAACAAGGTAACCTTTACGTAGCTGCCCCCGACAGATACCTTGCGGCAAGCATCTTCTTGATCTACCTCAAGTGTCCTTACCCATCCCGTCCCTAGCAGAGCTCCGAAAGTGATCGCTGTCATGCTCGGAATATAAATCAACCTTCCATATCCATGCACACTGCTCCACCAGCGCCTTATCCAAGCGTCGCGCCAAGCACGTGTCCGTCCGTGCCTGGAATGCGAACCCGCGCTCTCTGCGGTAGAAAAATCACACACTTTAGTCTGTCCCATCCAATCGACGCGAATGTCACACAATGCATCACAACCTGTCCGGATGCTTAACCTCCTTTACGTTTGCCGCTGTCGCGCATGTATTCCACCATATCATGCCCTCCGTACCCGCTTGTACCGGCTAACAGGAAAGGATGAGGTTAAGTCAAACGGAAATTAACCTCGGGTTTTTGTAGCCACTTACAACCCCTGCCATTCGTTCAGTTTTGGATGGTTAACTTTACTAATCGCCCGATTCGGAATGGCACGGCCGGAAGTGTCTGTCGTGCAACAGTCGTAACAAAAGCATTAGGGCTCAATCTAAATAGTCCCACCGCTTTCTGTCCCTACCGAGCATTTCCATTGGCTCGCTAATGCGTAATCTCGCCATAGCTCATAGACTCGGGGTTTATAGATGTACTTTATTATTCATTTTATTTTTCTTGTGTCTTTCATTTTCAGGTCTTGGCTCGCTGCGTCACTGGCGGTAAGTAGGGTAGACTGACATTATCATTACCATGCCCATAGTGGTCAGCTCATTGGTTCTATAGGAACCGGTCCGTACGCATTTGTTCCGCATGCATTGTGCACGTTATTATTCGATCGAGTTTTTCTTTCTTAAGATGTGCTAAAAAGTCGCGAACCCATCAGGGATCCGTCTTCTGTGCGTGTCAGTAGAGAAAGGATCAAGCCCTAATGACAGTAAGTAAGTGATAATGGCCGCGAAGAGTTAGGTTCGTTCGTTTTTCTCCACCTTCATTTCTATAGCATGGAAGAAAATGCCGCTGACTGCTGGAAATGGAAGGAAAAAATTTAATATAAAATGAAGAAAGAACACGATGCAATGGCAAGATTTTACACTCCAGTCTGAACGGTTTCTATTCATCCGTCCGGCCACACTCTTTGGTTGTCCTGCCTTCGATCGGGGTTCTGATGTAAGAGTGAATCATTTTACGGTAAATTATAGGAAAGAAAATTCAATTAGACAAGCTTTTAGCGTTTTTTTTTTTATTTTATCTTTTTGCTTCCCGTGCCTAGATTCACGAAAGGAAAGTGTCAACCTGAGTGAGCCGCTCCGTGTTGTCTTGGCCTAGACGACGCTTGCCACATAATTGCTGTACACCATACATTTAAGAAGAAGAGCGAAAAATGTCTCTAACACGTTCTTGAAACGTTGACTCTAAGAAACTTCTCCGCAGAGGAAAGAAGCAGCTCCCGTTGCAAGGAGAAAGCGCAAATGATGTCGTGTGGCGCAACCTACGCTGTTATTGGTTTATTTTTGTTTGACAGCATGTCAGCGTAATGGAACGTGGCAAAAGCTACAGCGTGAGCGTCAGAAAGCATCATAAATGTGCTCGAGCGACTCAGCTACTAAAACCCCATGATGCTAACATTGAAGGTTAGTATTTATACAAAGGGGAGAAGTTACCCAAGATGAATACTTGTAAAAACTCTGAAATCTTTGGATATAATTTGAAGCACGTAAAGACTTAACCAACATGTTTTATTTATTGAACAACGCTTGTATGAAAAATGAGCCATAACAAAAAGAACAGGAACAATATGTAATGTATGTTAGCTCAAATGTTTAAATAACGCACCGCATCAAGTTGCATGCTCTGTGGCATTTATTAAATAAAAGATGATTTTTCATGTACCTCATTGAATGTAAACAAAGTGAAGGAAAAATTCTGCATTTCATAGCATATGTCGCAGAATCATTATTCACAATCGTTACATATACTTAGACGCACAAAAAGTCGTTCTTATTTACTTGATCCAGGTGTTCTTTCATGCTTATAGTAATTATTTCAACCCTTTTAGATATCTCCTTCCCCGCTTCAGTTTCTCCTTCTACCTAATAATAGAACACGCAGACCGAACAACACGTTGAATGAGTTATTTTTCAAACTTTAGCTCCATCAACAAATCCTGCTCATTTGTATCTTATGAGTGGTTTTCGCTGACAATAATGATACGTTTACCACACGAGACTACATAAAGGTAAATAAATCAAGGAAAGCGTCACTCGGCCGTATAAAAAATTACCTATTCTTAAAGGCTCGTGTTGACGGTTAAGAGAACCCCAGAGAGAAGCCCAGCTTTTGTCGTTACGCCAATGTAGCCCATCATAATTTTTGAACCATAAAAACAAACCTCCCAATAAAAAAATACACACACAAAATGTGCAAAATTGATGATGACGACAACAAGAAATAAAACTGCCTATCGTAAACTCGCAACCTAGGGGCCTTAGGCTTCTCCGGCTTACCTTCTCTTATCTCGTCCAATTAACTTAACTTTATATGACATTACCACTCATACAAAAGAATACTTAGGAAAATTGAAAAACATATAAAATAACACGTACATAAGTGCCGGCGATGATGATTCGAAAGCTCGCAATTGTTGGAACGCTTGATCTTGGGGTGAAATACTAAACACAATCCCCCCTTGTTACCGCTATCGCCAGCACCACAAACCACCACCAGAATGAGCTCACGGAATGCTGCTCAAGAAAGGCAAAAAACAACAAGAGACATCCTCCATGGCAAATAAAGCCAAGCTGTGTTCGTCAGGTGATCCTGCGAGCACGATGTGCAACGTACGGTGAAATATAAGAAAAGCCACTCACAAACACACACATAACCTTACGGTTCCGTTCGTTTGAGAGGAGCGGCCCCGGAGCACACCGTTTCAAGCACGGCTTCCAGTCCATCAGCATCATCGTCAGTGCGGGAGCATCATCATTGGGCGTTTGAAATGGGTTTTTTTTTCTTTCAGGGTGTCTCTCTCTCTCCCTCTCTCTTTCGCTCTTTTTCGCCCTTTTTCGTGTCAGTCCGCTACTTCAGTCTCCTCCGCCATCTCCGTCTTTTGCACACTTGAATAAACCACTCAAATATACATCATTCCACTTTTTGCGTTCGGAGGGAAAATCTCATAATAATCAATTTCAACGTACGATCTCCTACCACTGGGTGTCGTTTTTCCGTTCTCGTTATTTCCTCGTAACTCTCCCACTGGACCGGTTTTTTTTCTCATGTGTGATGGAACACTAACGACGAAAAGTTTATTGAATAATGTTTCCAAGGTGATGGTAAGAAAATCATACAGCGAAGCAGATTTCAGCTCTCGATATGTTTAGAAAACTATGTGCTATGGGAATTTACATAGCGTTTATGTAAAAAAAGATTGCTGAAAATTAATTGAAGGCATATTTTACGTTCTAGCTTTTCTGTATAATCCTTTTTTTTTGTTTAAGTTATTATTGGTTTGGCGTTGTGAGTGGTAAGTCCTTCAAAAACTTTTTTTACAGGTTTTTTGTCCATCGCAATCGTCAATCGTCAATCCATCGCATTTCCATCACACCATATTCTTGAACTTCCAAAGCAAAATTCCAAGGCTCAATGGCTTCGCGAAAATTATAAAATTATTTCGAAACATAAAGCACGAGCGAGCAAGCTTCGGCTGCCAGGGAGATCAACGATAAGCTGGCACTTCTTCACGCTTCGTTACTGCACAAGATGAAAAGAAAAAGTAAAATGGGTTTCTTTTTTTGTTTCTTTTTCCAATTCCACCAAGGGATAAATGGTGTGTTTCTCGCTTACACATAGCGATGAGAAACACATGAGCAAATCGGATGTCGATTGGTTTCTTAGTTAATAGAATGCTTATTTATTGTGGTTTGAGTTCGAGTATAGAGGAAACCAGAAGCTATGGTTAACATAAAAAAGCAAGGTGGTGGATCATCTCTTGCCGACAGCTCGTTTCATTGTGACATCGATAGGAGATGGGATAGGCCAGATCACATATTGGTTCAAATGTAGAATTTTTAAAGAAACACTCATTAGAATAGATTCGACGCTTTCACGATGCGCTTTTAGTATCAGTTAGTGCTTTACTTAATAATAATTTATGCATACATTTATATTGAACTGCTTAACAACGAATATTACCATACATCAGCCGATGCTTTGAAATTTTAAAACCGACATCAACCATGTGTCCTCCCCGTGCAATAAATAACTTTGTAGGTAAGGAAAAAGCATAATTTGTATATTCTGCAGAATTTTGCCTTGTTTAATGCTATTTTAAGGAAGTTTTAAAAAACTAGAACAACGTGTCGCCTTCATTTAAAGTATATTTTGCATCCAACAATCGAAAAAGTTTACCATCCTTCAAGGATGCCCACCTCATCCTGTCACCGTTGAGTAAGTTCAGCTTGGCTTAAAGTTCACCATTACAAACTCTACAACTACTATCCATCCAATTGATATTCGTGCTATCATAAACTGTAAATGCTTGCCATCTTACTCCACACGACGAGACGGTGCTGCAGCAACAAGCGCGGCAAACCAATTTTCAAATCGCATCATAGTCAAAAGAGAAAGTTCCCAAATAAACACCAGGTGCATTTCAACTATAAATTGCATAACTTAAGTTGGAGAGTCGCAAAGTTGAAAAGTTCAACTAAGGTCTTTCATGAGCCAGCGGTTGAATCGCTAGACCGGTACGCAGAAGGTACATGCAGAACGCATGAGAACGTTCTCGTTACAGAGAGTAAGAAATATACAATCTAGAGAAATTGTACGGTTAGCGTCCAAAGTAAATGTTCTGATTAATTTGCACCTTTTTCTAGGAAAAGCGTAATTTATTAAATTTTGTAATGTTGCTAAAATTAATAAGTTTAGAAATTTTCGTTTTCACCACCTGACATAGTTTAGAAAATAATGACAATTTTATCTCAAGCATATGAATTTGTTTTAATTGAATATTTTACGCTTTTAGGCTGTTAGGCTATTTTAGACAAAAAGAGCACAAAGCCTTTGAATTAATATGATTACTATTGCATTGGTCGAAAATGACAGTTTTATTCCTTCTTAAAATAGATCCCTTTATAGCCTGGTTTGGATGTACAGGCATTCATCACTTACGGTTGGCATTTGCAGCAAAGAATAAAAACACCACACTACTTGCCTCCCTTAGAAGGACACTTGGAGATGTTTTTCAGCAAAGTTTCTGCCAACCAACGGTCTAACCAAGCATCTAACTTGTAATGGGAACGCTCGTATCCCATCAGACCGGAAATAGATACATCCTCGTACACGGGTTGCCAACAGACGGGAAAAAGAATCCCATCCAGCAACAACAGAAAGATTGCAATGCTTTTGAAAACGAAGTGTATCGTTTATAGTTTCGCAGCTATGTTTGCCAACGACGACAAAGGACAGTCACGTACCGAAACTTCTGTCATATCGTGCACGTGTGAACGATGCATCGAGCACGTCTTCCCGGACAGCCGATGTACGACATAATGGGCGTGTTGTTATGCTTGTGCGCGAGGGTAGCTGTCGGGTGCGGTTATGTTGTAGGCTTTTGGTCGACTTTTGCAAAATACCGCTTGTGAAATAGATACGCCATTGCCAGTCTTGCTCAGCGGGAGGTTTAATAGTAGTTATTGCAGTCCAATAAGCACTTGCAGTGAGTGGCAACGAAGAATGGCTAAAATAGAACTGCCGGCTTCGTTTCCTTCCACTTCCGGCAAGGAATCCCTATCCCGGGCTCTGGAATTCCCTACAAAAACGTACAACATCAAAAAAGAAAACCATCCTTTCTAGCAACTCACTCAACGCAAGCCGACGGTTAGTTGTGATTTCTTTCAATTTTTCAATGCACTTTTTACACCCTTGAGCTACAAGTGCCCGCTAAAACGCTTTCAATACCCGCACACATGTATCCAGCCAGTGTGGCATGATGCATTTACAGCGCACCATGCAATTTTCTATTAGCAAAGGGTTTTCCTCATGCACAATTTTTCGGTTGTTTGCGGCCTTTTAGCGGACGTTTCATCAGCTTTGGAATTCGTGAGCTAGAACTACTACGCGTGGTAGACATGTGTGAACACCAAAGACTTTTTATGAGAATATGGAAAGACAGATACACGCGCATGTAAGAATCGTGAAGAACGATGCATTTGCTACTGACACGATGAAAACACACACCGGAAGCAGGTTTCCATTGCATCATGCAAAGCAGCGCGTTTTGTTCTGTTTGCTTCTTTCTTGATGAGTGCTTTCGTTTTTCTAAACAATTGTAAGCACATTCAGCAGCAGTAAGCTTGCTGGTGTTTGCGTTGTGCATTAAATATTAACACTACCGACTGACTGTGGGAGAACATTCATTTAGCTAATGGAAATGCGTGTTGAAACAATCCTTTTTTTAGTTAGCAGGAACGACTGCCGCCTAGCTCGAGCTACATTGAAGAACATGAAAGGTGTACATCATTTATGAATTAAATCCAGCAAACAAAGAGCAAGACAAATTTGTTTCAAACTGTTTGAGACATGTAAATTAGAGGTTTTGAAACCTATTAAAGTTAAAAAGGAGCATGAGAATATTAGTTATGACACAGTTCTTCTGAGTCAAGAAAAAATTAATTTTAAATATAAATTGATCACAACGTAAATTATAATGATTCAAGGTAAGAAAAGTTCGACTAAAATAACTCCTCATATTGTTTTATTTGAAAAGCGCAATCAATGGTTAGCATATCCTTTTCTTCCTCGTATATGATAATGCTATTAGTATTGTTATTATTTTATTTATCATCCACCAAAATGGTTGGACGAATCTAAAGAGTAAAAATACACCACTGATCACCAAACATGCGAAGTCGGCGAAGAATTAAAATTGAACGTTCTATTCCTTCTTGGGTGGCACTACAACCCAGTAGCGTCGAGGCCTATCCAGAGCACTAATGTGCTTTGGATCTTTCCGTGACTGATTGTATCCATCCATAGCAAGATTGTTAATCCTGCGTATGGGGTGTTGTGATTTAGTGTGAAGTTGTTTCGTTAAGAATGTTGTCAAGTTTTGATTCATATTTTTCTTTTTACACTTGCATCCGAAGGTTGTGATTAAAATGATTATAGCGTACTTCTGAAAGTCTGATTTTTATTTTTGATCCACGTTTTCATTTTATTTCCTATTAAGTTTATGACAAAAGGGTAAACTAACTAACGATTATCATGTTTTAGCAAAATACAAAATTAACACATTTATAAACTAGTTTGTAATATTTCAAAGAAATAGTTACTCTACTACAAATAAGTTACAAAACAAGGTATGATTTTCGTCAGTAAAGCTTTATGAATATATTTATTTTTTTTTTCTCTTTATCAACAATTACATATAATGAAACATTATTAAGGCTTGTAGGTTTTCATTTCGTTGTTATCAATATTTATGTCTTCTAATCATACAAATAATAAGAAAGAACGCAGTGTTTTTTTTACCGTTTGAATTTTACCTTAACTGCATAATTTCAATTTTGCATGAATAATTTCGGATTTCAGGCACAACTTAATTTGTATGTGTGTACAAATCTGGTTATTGGCGTCTCAAGTTAAAAATTTGCTAGCAACTAAATTACGACCTACATATAATCAGTTTTGTAAGCATGTTTTTAGCAAGAGAAACAGATTTTTCACATCATAATTTGCTGAAGAGGCTTTGACATGATGCAGTTGTTTTATAAACTATCTTTGCAAAACTGTAATCCATAAAAATCGGTTTTGTTCAAAAATATTTGTATCTAAATCATTGCTTGATACTTACAGTCCAGGGTTGCATTTAGTCTCTTATCCAAGTTTCCTTCTAATTTAAAACTGTTGTCCTCTTTCAACTTCTACCTTGTTAAGGTTTCTATCACATAAATACCTCATAAGTCCAGCTTTCACTGCGATGCACAATTCAACAAACGGTTTTATCCAACTTTCTTTTCAACTAGCCGTATTTTTCCTGATGGGTAGGAACATTTATACCGAGCAAATAACCTAAGTATATGCGCTTTAATACTGTCACTTTGCCGTGGGGTTTATCTGGAAAATCCTTTTTGAACAGATAAATGCCAAAAAATGCGGTTATATAGTTGATATAGTTGAGCTGTATGAATCAAGTATTGAAATAAAAATGAAAACAATGCTCCATGACACAGTAATCTTGCTGTCTGACACAGTTGGACCCCAGGTGGCACCGATAAAAATGTATTTCAAAACTCACAAATGCGAAATCTCATTCTACCATTCGTACAGACCAGATATTACACCTACTGATTACCATATCTTTCAATCGGTGCCACTGGATCTAATTGAGCAGTTCTTCAATTACCATGAAGTCAATAATCGATTAAATAGCGTATAAAACACATTTCCAAAAGGATAGAAAAGAAAAGTAATAGGTAACGAACAATATTTTCAGTATTTTATTTACTAATTCAAACCAATATAGCTATCATGTTTTAAAGAATAAAAGTTACGTTTATATAGAGAGTAAAAATCATGTCTATAAACCATGTTTATGTAAACAAATCATAAAGGAGACACAGACGCAAACGCGTAATTTTCGTTCTTTCAGCTGTTGCATTAGATACACCTGAGCAAATCAGTTCACAATTACTTCCTTACGCTAGAAACATCCAATTAAGTAATGTTAAGCCCAAAATACCGTTCATCTGCACAGGCGAGCTTCCTTCACGGGAAAAGAGTTGAAACCCCAAAAACCAAGATGGGGATAAATTAGAGTTTTCCTAATGGTCCCCCGTCATCCGTTTGACAGAAATCAAGAATGATCACCGTCCTCGAGTGAAACAACACCCGAAAATGGCAAAGTTTTACCACGACAAACACGCAGCGGGTAGCCTCAGTACACCGAGTGCTAATAATCTGACGCTGCTAGCCAAACCTCTCCAACTTCGCGCGTACTTGAAGCAAACTTGTGAACTGTGTACCCTTTGCTGCAATACGTTCTTGTTGCGAACCGCGTCCTAGCAAACTGCTCCGAAAGTTGCAAATTTCTACCGACTATTGCAAATCTTGGTGCCGTTATTGTTCCCGTTTAGCCTTCTCGAAGCAACTCATCGCGTGCTAATACACATGCATTAAATTTCAAATTCCCTCTCGGTCAAAGTGCTGGCGACACCTTTCCACACCGAGGAAGCGCCAGTACAGCGGGGACAGCGATTTGTGGCTTATGGAAATGAGAAGAAAGCTTTCTACCATTACAGTGGAATACCCGGTAGCTTACTTCACGAAGAAACGGCACTGCGACTTATCTGCCCCCTGCGGAACGGAAGTGGCACTTAGCATCGTGGCAGATGTTTTCGGCTAATTGTGTTCCCAAAAGTCAACCGCTTCTACCTCACGGGGTCGCCGCCGTAACGCGTACGACGTCATGCTGTATCTTCGCCCATCCTCCTCCCATTATGATCGGCGGCTCCCTAATGAGTAGTAATGAAACGGAAAGCACCGGGCGCGTTTCGGGAGTAATTATATTTGCAACATTTCCACAGTATCTCGCTGCCACCGTCATCGTAGGCCGTACTAAACAGTGGGCAAACGTTTGTTAATTTGCATTTTTTACCCTTTGGTCGACGGCAAAAAGCAAACCGTGCCATAACCAGGGTGGGAGGGAGGTATCTTTGTTTGAAGACAGCAAATATCAGGTATCAGAACGGATGGGTTGGTGAAACGGCGCTAAATGGTTTCATTAGCGCTGCGAAGGAGCATATTTGCTGTAAATTGTATAATAATCCATTGCTTATAATTATAATCAAGACAAAAACGCTCGACACTCCACACCGCCTCGTCGGTTATTGCGAACCGAGACTCGTTTTCTGAGCCTCCCTACACACTGCTTACATTTCGATAAAACGACAGCCTAAACACTGGAAACTGATTCCAACCCGTTGCCGTACAAGGTTGAAACAATATTTCGCTTTAACATTACGCCAGTTCTAAGCAAATCCCCCGGAGCGTGTGTAAAATTATACTTTTCATCCTGCGCTTGCAACAACAAACACGGAGCGGTAATGTAATCCGATACTTACTTTCTCGCTGTACTCTGCCTGTACTGGTTTACCGTTCCGAAAGCTCTGCTTTTGACATTGCTGGGATCAGTTTAAACACTGACGGGCTTAAAAAATCATTCTCAAACTTTTCGCTGCTATTCCTCACTGCCCATATGTCGGCCACAAAGCATCAATTTTCGTTCTGCCCATTGTAACGAACATTTTACACCGTCCACTGTCAGTGCATACTCAGTCGCTCCATGATGAAGAACAATGAGCTTAATTTATCTAGATGAATAAAAACGCATCCCTGTCGAACCGGATGACCTGGCGCAGAGTGCCTTGTCTGGCTCCAGCCCGAATGAAGCAACGGTTTGGCAAAAGTTTATCTTTTTAATTCACTATTCGACTCTGGAGCATTGCCTCCGTTGACTGCCACGGACGAATCACGATGCTTCCTGTACTTCTATGGTACAAAAAGAAAGTTTGGCTTCCTGTGGAGCTACATTTGCTGCCGGGGAATGAAACATGCACGTGTGCACGTGCACCAATCCTGCAATCGTTCTCTTTCTCTTTCTTCCCTTGGCAGCACAGCAGAATGCGCTCCGAAAGACAGACAGGGGAAATACTGCCCCATTTAGCTTTTCCGTCATCGATGTCGAAAAGTTTGCTGCCAACCACCACAGCCCGGGCTACCAACACGGACTAGCAATGCATAATGAGACGAGATACGATCTGGGCGAGTGCTGGATCGGATCTCGGAAGCTCCGATCCGGCAACGAGATGAATCATTTCACTTCTGCCATTCAGCGCAGGATGGAGTGCAAAAAATCAGAATGATTTATCCTGCAACCAGATGCTCTCCCGGCTTCCCATTGCATGGCCATGCTTTTGGAGCTTTTTGTGTTGCTTCTGCTGCTGCTTCTTTTCGTCCACTGGCTACAAAATGGCGATGATAATGTCTGCCCTTGCAATGTAATTACTGTTCACGCCGGTAGGGTTTGGACATTGAGTGATTAAAAAACTGTGCTTCTCGTATATTTATCGCACTTTTTTGTGTGTTTATCAACTGCTTCAATGTTTGGTTCTTGAATAGTCAGCCAATATAAACTATGTTTAAGGCTCTGCAGATATTAGTTAGAAAAATAGTTAAGTGAATTTAACAACAAATTTACTGAGCGTTTTCCAACCATCTCCTATTTTAGTAGGTTTCCAGTTAGTAATGTTTCATAAGAGATACAAATTCTGCTCCTGTTTATCTGTTAATTGGATACCTACGATCTGTACGAGATGTTTATCCCCAAGAGACTTTCTCTAGAATATGACGCTCTTCTCTAGCCTCATTTATCCTCATTTACCTAGCTGCTGGGCGTATTCTAGTGGGGGGAAAAGGGGGGAAAAATATTTGAATTTTAAACGAAACACAATTGCTTCAAAATGAAAAGCAACGAGAAAAAACTTTCTTGAAGCATTATATCAACAACAGTAGAACAAGGATTGCCCTTCGGTATCACATGCACGTAACAATCGGTTATTTGCCCTACAACAACAACTAAACCGAATTGGCCCTCCCACTAGCACCGTAAACCTAGGACTAAATCAATGCTATTCCGCCACGCACTTGTCCGTTGATCATCTTAATTAACTTTCACCGATGACACCAGAATGACTTATGTGTTTGACCGCAATTGACCAAAACGTTGTGTTGCCTTGCCCGAGGTACGCCGAGAGTGAAAGGCACGAGCGTGGACAATGATAGGCCAAACATTCCTCATACACTTGAGGAGTATGATACGGCTTCTTCCCTCTCGATAAACTCTCCATAACCGTCCGGTGCTTTCCCCAGCACCGAAAAGGTAATTTCCGCAAAACCCTCCAGAGGGTGACTTTAATAAAGATTTATTATATTTTGTTTACACCCGGAGGACTACATGTGGTCCATGGCAAATGGGACGTTCGCCATCGTCACCGAGTGGCCCCAACACGGGAACGCTCTTGATACATCGTGGTAATTTATCCGACGTTTCAAATTGCGCACGTCTGCCCAAGATACGAAGCGCTAGGTGGCTTCTCCCATCTAGCCCTGTGTTCGGGGTATGTGTATGCTGCGGAAATGCTGGCGGGTGTTCCTGTCAACACATTTCCTTCCTTCCTTCCTTCCTTCCTGCTTTTCTTCCTCGTATTCTTCCGGTCCACGTGGAGTGGGTGTCCGAAAATGATCATTGAAAAGTGGCAAACCCACCGAGACCAGTCTGGGTGACGATAGTCAGAGTGTGAAATGATGCATTCATCAACAATCTCTCACCAATATGGAGTCGATCATTGCCTGCAGGTGGCCAGGGGGAAAACTATCAATGTCGGGCTCTTTGATACACTTTCTGCGGACCAAGTACTTCTGGCCGATGTGTGCTAATTTCCCTCTTGGGCATTATATGTCACTGTGAATTTCGGTTTGTTCTTAATTAACATTAAGATCGTTGCTATTCCTTTGCTCGATAGAAAAAGCTTTATGGTGTATTTAAAAATGAACTTGAAAGCTTCTACAAAGCTGACCAATTCTCCCAGACAAAATTCACATATGCTTTTTAGCAGCATTCGAAAGCCAAATATCAAAATTGCTTTGCTTTTGTTTAAACAAATACGGAACAGATTGCGCTTGACTCCTTTTAGGCATTAATTTACTAAACCACGCACCATATAACCACAACCATATATTTTAAGCCCGAAGAAGAAATGTTAAAAATGACTTGGGTTTGTTTAAAAATTTAACAAAAATCGTAAAATCAGGCACACAAATATCCAAACCATTCACCTTCGAGACTCTCGATAACAAAAAAAAAACACTGTTGAAGTTCAAACTCCCAACAGGGACATCTCAAGCACACTCTTCTAGTGTGTCAGTTCTTTTAAAAACACATCGGCACTTCTTCCCGTACCGTTGTCAGCTACGGCATGTATTCCCATAAAGTTGTCCTACCAAGAAAATCCTAACCCTCATCCCGCTCCTAGCCGGGCCTGATCCTGTCCACACGTTTTTCACCTTCCCCAGACAATGCTCCGATAGACCTACTCCACGCCGTAGTGCATCCCACCATTGGCATTTGACTCCGGATTCCAGCAGCTGTGGGGCCGGAGACGTAAACGTCCTAGGTTCCTTAATTCAATTGTCAGTTTATTTTTCCTCCCAGTGCAACTTCTCGCCAAACATCCCCACTTCTTTATCGGTGTAGAGGTGCTCCCCGGAGGGAATAAATTTGTCACTGCTATGGTGATAGATATAAGCAGGTTCCCGTCCTTATTCGGGTGCTTTTTTCATTCATGTTTATTTCTCTGTTTTGTTCGGTCGCAAAATTGGATGAGGAATGGTGGGTGCGAAAATGACAAAACTCTGCTCTTAAAAATCAAACAAAACAACAATATGCAGTCTCGCTCTCTGTCTCGCGTCCTCTTACTTCCCGTAGTTGATCATCCGGTGAACTGTCCGGAGGGCTTCATTGATTGGGAGGATTTAAGGTTTCATCTTTTTTAACCCTTTGCCATTTGCGAAACGATTTGAATATGTGTACGGGCAGACTATCAAAACGAACATCTCGCCGCACAGCTCACTGAAACGTCAACTCAGGTGCTCTCCGGCTCTACTACGCCACATGCGAGTTGTGATGGTTTTAGAATGTTGTTTATTCTCAGACCTCCCTCCCAGAATCAACCCCAAACGAGGTATCTTTTTTTAGAGGTGATCAAACCGTGATGCTGCCAAGGCTACGAGCTGGGAAGTAGCAAACGCCAAGAGCAATCTGTTCTTCGTACGCTGTGTCTTCCCTGAATTAATATGGCATCGTTGCTCCCGTCCGATCTCGGAGCTGAACTCGATACGGGTAGGCCCCTGCAAGGATGTCCTCGCTCGCTTTCCTCATCCACTGGGTGAGGGTTTGCGCAGGTTCGATATGAAACACGTGACGAGTACGGAGCCCGAAGAACGAAGACAGTGGACTGGATAAGGGACCCAAGTGCGGTGAGATTGAGTTGATAAGACGCAATCTGGTGGAAATATTGTTCGAATACTTCACAAACAACCTAATACGGGTGCGTTGTTTGCGTTGATGTCGCGATAGTGAAATCCCCAAAGTCGGACGGCGATGCCTGGGTGAGCCTGGGTGGGGACGACATAAATACGGCAGCCGTATACGGTCCATAAATGGCCCACTCTTCGAGCAAATATGAGGTGTTTACACACTGCCTGACGATCGAACACACCGGATGTATTAAGCTCAGGGGAGCCCATGTGAAAAATCATGCACATAAACGCACGCACACCCAACCAACCGTTTTAAAGTCCTCACCTTTCGGCTAGGAACATTCGAACGGAATTATTTAGCAAGGTCGTCGTCGTCGTTATAACGCGCTAACACACCATTTACACCTCGAAAAGGGAATTATAAGTGCTATGATTTTGCTTGTAGCTTTTTTGTAGGTTGCAAATGTTTATGGAACGAGACAGCTCGTGAAGCGGAAGGTAAATCAAATGTTTGGAAAATCTCTGTCTAATTCAATTGTACGTGTAAACATACGAATGTCGGCAAGAGTAATATGGATGTTAAAATGGCAAAGGTTAAATATTTTCCTTTTACAATTTGTGAATATGTTTGCTTTCTTTTTACGCATACAGCGCATTAATTGGTGCGAATTTCATGACTATAGTTTTGTTTAAAGAACAACACATATTTTTTTTCCTATAAAGTGTTAAATTGTTTAACTGTTATAAAATATCCTTCGAACCTGTTCACGGAGCTTTAAGGCACTTTGGTTCTGTAAATATTTTATAGATCAAACCCTCTCCTTCATCCATCAGTACATGCATCTTTAATTCATTTTATTGTGTACTGGAAGTAAAGTATTCGTAAATTATATTCCCTTTTTGCACGGCTCACCCCGACAAAGCTGCAGTTGCACGGTAACACTTTCTGAATCTGCCAGGAAATCCATTAATGAGCTTCTCTAGCGCCATTGACACAGTTGTTTAAATTTCCCTTCGAGCACAGGATCTGCTCTCTGGCGCCAGGCAAAATAGGAGCCTTCCTCATACTACCCGTTTCATCTCACCCTGAGCATGATTGTGCTGGAATGAGAGTGATCTCGTACTGCTTCTTCGTTACGAAATGAAACTTAGCATAATTCATTCCTTTTCAATTCACCCGAACACCCCAGAGGGCAAAAGAAGTGTAAAACGAACCTATAATGAACATAGCAAAGATCAGCAATGGGTCGGGCCGTTGCGGGGAAAGAATATTGATGAGATATGCTAATTGAACATTATAAAGCGACCATTTAACGATCTGCAAAGCTGACTGGAGGTGTGCCCAGTAGTCGCACTCTTTGAATAATCACACAGACCGTTTTATACTTTCCGATGTGACATTACACCAAATCGTAGCTTAATAGATATTTTATTGTTTATAACTGTCACAGCCACTTATGTTTAATCTTTTTGAGTTTTTAAAACACATTCTATCTTTTCTGCCCTTTTTAATTACTACAGCTCATAAACATTTATATATATCTTATAATATTAAACCCGTGATAGTCTAGACTTATTGGAAAAGGATTAATAGAGAAATTAAACATTCAATACATTTTTATTCGATGTGTATGAATGTGTAGCTATTAGCCAGATTTTCATTTTATTATTATTACAATGATTTTTATTTTAACGTACAACATTATGAATGTTACGTTACCTATTTGTTCCAGTAAAAAACATTTAAAATTCTTACACCATATTCTTCACAAAGAGATCGAACGTGCCTTATTTAAAAATAATTTTTCATTTTTTTTTGAATCTCCATTATTGCAAAACGTTAAAAAAATCCCTCCATTAATCGATCGGAAGTATTGTAAAAATAAGATGAAAAAGATTATAATTTAATTCATTCCATATAACAGAAGCTAGAAAAGAAATAGTATATCTGTCCATATCTTGTTTGCATAAGAAAAGTTAAGAAGTGAGTCTTTCCAACTTGTAGGTTGGAACAACCTGGCCAACACACCATTGAAAAACTTGTTATCAAAAGAGATAAAAGTTAAGTTATTAAAGGGGAAAAAAATTACAGAAAGGATTATTTAAAAACTATAGCAGCTATAGAAATTGGAATACTCCTTCTATTACTCACTGACCTTGTCGACGAAAAAATCGTTTTTAATCGGTTAGTGAAAGCCCTTACAAAAGAAAATTCAAACCATTTCTTCCATTTTATTCCGTTTATGCTTTACGAAATTATTGCTAACTCGATGCAAAACCTCGTGCTCATCTGCTTTCCTTAAAAAACCCCTTAATCAGAGGTGTACTTTTGCCTTTATCAAATGCCGTTAAAGTTTAATGTTCTTACCTGGACAGCATCCTTCCGGAAAGCCTGACATTGACTTCAATCCCGAACTAGTTTATTTATGCATATCGTAAAGAAACCTCCATCTCTTAAATGCATTTACATTTCCACACACCGTAGTCTAAATGAACGAAACAAAGAACGATTCCGTACTGTGTCGATCTTGGCCACCTGCCAATTTATATATTGATAGACGTAGACCATTCCACCGGCTGATTAAGCTTGTAACCACAACAGAAAAACTTTCAATTCCAATCGGACAACGATATCATGGAGATGTCACCGGCATGTCACCATCTATCCATATCCCGCTAAGCCTTCTATTAGTATAAGCTACCACTTGTCACGTAGACGAAGACGAGGACGAACCGCTCCGAGAGCAATATTGCCTAATGATTTAAGCTTATGTTGGCAGTTTTGTTGAAAATTTAATCAGACACGCTTCAACCGCACAGCTCCCGGATAGGCCGCAACACATTCTCATTTTCCGCAACACGCAGCACACGCTAAGTGAAGCGGGAAACCCGGGCAGCATACGGTTTCGACCGGTTGCTCTGTGAACCGTACCCAAATATCTCAAACGAAGATGCACGGCATTTTTGCTCCACTATCGATTCCTACCTGTGCGAAAACAACATCCATGCCATCACGCTTACGCATCGGTCGGTGGCTGTTTTCTCCTCAAACTCAGACGACAAACAGTTCCGCGGGATGTTAGACGCAGCCAGCTAGAAGCAAATAGCAAACCGAAACCAAACGGTGTGGTTATTATTCTGACTTTCTGACATCAACATCGTCATCATCATCATCATCATCATCATCATCAGGTTCTGTGTTTGTGGCTGCAGGCTCTAAAATCGTCAAAACCTAGGCCCACTGTAGCGTTATTGCGATGAACTCCCCAAACCAACCGGTACCTGTAAGGTGGAAGGATGTGCCTTCGAGCGATAACTTTCAATATTGTTCTTCTCTTGCTTTTGCAATGAAATGAAGTGGAGAAAGGTTGATTCCAGCGAAAAATCATGAGAAAGGTCGCATCTATCCTTTATGTTTGGTAAGAGGCTTATGTGGGGTAGGATTTGTGATATATTCGATGTCGTAGAGCACACACATTGAATGGATGCGTATGGTTGTGCGTGTTGCATGCGTACCAAAGGTATATTTTTATTTTACGCGAGCCAGCTTCAAACGTTCCCTCTAAATGGGCTCATTTGTGAGCTGTACCATTTACAACGAACAGGTTGCACGGGTGTTACGAGCCCAAAATAATCGGTCTTTTCAAAGAGTGCGCACAATCGGTAAGCTATTTTAATGGCATGCGGTTTGGAAAAAGATTGAGTTCAAAATTAAAGCAAAAAAGCCTTTCATATTAACTGCGAATTGATAGCAAAATGAAACCGCTCCCAACAGACCCCCAGTGAGCGCCATCGAACAAATCACTGCATACCCTGACTGCATTCCTGATATTCATTATTAAACAAATATTTGTACATCTCCCTGCCTTTGTGTTTTGCTGCGTGCTGTAGCACAGTGGGAAGGTTACAGCAGCCGAAGCTTAAAGAGAAGCACCTTTACAGCTGTCCACAGGTACAAATACACACTACCATGAACTCCACCAACATCATCATCATCAGCAGCAGCTCTGCGCATGACGTATTTGTAGATTGAAACCTCGACCAGGGACGTAAAATAAATGGAAATTTTCATGCATTTTGTTGGCATCAAACCGGCTACGAAACCGGCGTGTAGTGAAAATTTTCCGACACTGCTAACTAACAATCCGTTTGTACTTTTTTGTGGAAAATGATTTAGTTTCGAAATTCAGCCAAATATAACGCTAAGCATGAAGTGAGCCGAAGCAGAGCGATGTGATAATATCACTTAATAAAAAACATATTAACAGGCAGGCAGTTCACAATATATTGCCACCAAGGAATAAGTTTGTGAACCTTTACAACGAGGACTGACGATCCAAATACGCGGGATTAATAAGTCTCACAAACCAGAAATGACTATCATCACCTACGCGGTTGTTACGCCTAAAAAAGAGGTTTATTAAAAGAAATGTCACATAGAAGATACAATGATTATTTTGGAATAAAAAATAATGCTTTTATATTATTCTCAATTAAGATTCATTGTCCTAGTAAAGGTTTTCCCCGAGCTAAGCGGTCCCTCTTACACGCGAGATATGTCTTATGCGATTCGTAGATATGTAGCTTTAAACATTTGACAGCTAAATGGGCAAATAGTGCTGATTTTACCAAACGATTGGATAATAAAAAATATTTGTTTTGCAAAGTTTAACAATAATAAAATAAGAAAACTACGCTGACATTCTGTTCGAAATTCAACGAAATAAATGATTAACGAGTTGAAACTTTTTTTTTTCAACCAAAAATTTCCACGTTTTTATTCAACATTTTTGCCAACATTGGTATAATTCGATGTACGAGCAAATTTGAAAGGTCCCTAAAAACCGTGTATCACGGGGGCAACTTGTATATGGATAGCTTTTTAAAGCCATTTCCTTCAAAACCTGCACCAATAGTGGTCAAAATAATCAAAAAAGTCTTAACCTGTGCTTTGTTAGTGATGTTTTCGTGTTAGTATGAAGCTGCTCTGAGTAAAAAAGGAAGATTAATGTTTTGATCCTTCGCATGTACAAGAACATAGCGGTGCAAGGAACCAGTCCTGCGATTTGAATTTAAGCTAGGTTTCGATCGTTTTAAAGGAACGCACCTACGGTCTCAAGCATTCCCATTCCCGACTATTTTACACCGATACCTTGTCACGAATCTTAACACTTTTTTTCATGCAGCTCTATGCATGTTTTATCATGAATGTTTTTTGTTGTGCCACTGAGCAAAGACGAATGTGTTGCACACCTCCGCAGGCAGACAGATAACGCAATAACACCCGTCGGAAGGCCGGAAAAGTGTGAAAGAATTCTCAAGATTATCACCAATGCGTGTGGCATGCAGTACCCGCCCCATTGTCGTGTTGTTTGAATGTAAGTTTTCCCTTTCAGTCGTGTCGTCCCACCGTCCTCAAACCGAACGCACCAGAAGACATACCCAACGTGGTGTAAAGCGAGAAGAATAAAACATACTCACGGCCGAAGCATTCCTGTCGGAATATCCTGTTTCCAGCGTGAGTTGCACAATGGCTGGCTCCCTTCTGAGTTTTGGCTCGTGCTTTTCGATCCAATGTCAAAGCATATTATTATTACTTCTGCACATTTTCTCTTTCCTTGCCCTAAGCTCTGCTTCCCTCGTCATTTTTTTTTGTCGTTTCTTCTTCGGTCTGCTACTTACAAAATCTTTGCTCCGTTACCGTATTTTGTGTACGGGTACTTGTCGCTGGTAGTTAAAGAGCAGAGAAAATAAAATGCTTCCACGGCACTCGAAGGACCCGCATTCGTTTCGAGCGTCCTGCTTTCAGTGACACGCATACCACCAGCATCCAGCGTTCGTTGTGGCGGCAACCTTCCCTTGTAAAAATTGGGGGATGACGTGATTGCTGCTGATCGGTGACGCTGCCTGACAGACGCTTGCTAGCCTTTTTCCCGTGGCTCTGTTTCTCTCTTACTACGAAAAAGATGGCCGTTTCACCCCACGCGTTATGCAGTACCCGAGAACAAGGGTGCAAATGTTTGATGTTTAAGCGGCTGAACCACGAACGAGAAAGAGAGGAACAAATCATGTTTTTTTTTGTTTTTGCCCACACTTTTGCTATTTAATGAAATAGCAGCAAGGCTAAAATAATAAAACTGGTATCACATCCTTGCTGTAGCAGGTCGTAAAATGTTTTAAAGAGACTTAAAATTTTGAACGAGTTAACCAGCCATCGATTGTGAAACTTTTGTAAGTGTTGTTTCGTTTAGTATTACGAAAGCATTCAAATGAAGCAACATTAAACATGCATCTCAACAGCAGTAATCAATCATGCAAATTGGATATTGAAGTTATCTAGGCTTTTAACTTTAGACGTGTGTATCATTTTGTGTGTTTAACTGCATTATATCTTCACTTGTTGTCGCTAACATTGTGTGTAATTAACTAGCCTGTGTTAAGATAGGCAATAGACCAAGCGTATAAAATTTCCCTCCATCGCAATTAAGAATTTTATGAAGTCAGTAAAAATGTTGTTTTTTTCTTCCTACCCCAAATGCTTATCGTTCTTCTCTAGAGTTTTTCTTCGTTTAATTTTCGTGTCCCGTCGTTTTTTTTTTCTCTCCCTCCCTCTCGTACTGTTGTAAATATTTTTACAAGTTTGAAGAAGATAAAGTGCATCGAATGAAGACGGTAAAACCCCTCGCATCCTGCTAATTTATCGCAGCACGCGATTGCGCATTAGTGACGAAATCTTTAATGAATGAGCCATAAATTAAGGATGATTCGCTGCCTCCACCGTCCAGGCAACACGGCCAAGTGGGACATTCCGCTTCCTTAACCTTTGAGCTTTCCGGTGCTTCTTTTTTTAATGACATCGGATTTGTTTCACTCCGTCGAGTCCCTTGCAGCCAGCAAACGGGACGGCAAAGTGCTTGATGGAAGTATTTTAAACTTGCTTTTAGAGGAACTTTAACTGCTCATTACGCCAACCCCGTACGGCGCGGAACAAATAAAACGGCGAAACAAAAGCAATGACACCCGGCGCACCGATAGCAATAAACACCCAGCGCTGATTAAATGTAGCAGCTCTATTGCAAGCTGCCACAATCCGTCACTTGAGCGATGCGGTGTAACACCATCAGATGTCAGCGCTGATGGGACGGTTTTGTTCGCAAAGACACATTAAGTCAAAGATGGTGGCCGTGCTCCGGGGTAGGGACATCGAGATAGCATCCACATAACACGACCACCCTCCAGCCCGTCAGCCAACAGAATGCCGCTGCTGTGCCAGACAAAAGCGCTCAACAAAAGTGAGCCAGCAGAAGGCGACAAAATTGAAATCGCGTTGATGTCCTTCCGCCCGTGCCGCAAAGCTCTCGTTTCGTTTTCGGAGCCGTGCACTCCGTTGCCGGCAAAACAAAAATAAATGAAAAAACGCCACGTCACAGGAACAGTGATATACTTGTTCAGCTCTCCGGTCCCAGTGGCAGCTTCTCTTCCGCCTCCTGCGTACGGCCTGAACATCCGTGTTTATCGCTACAGAAAGACAGGATGACTTTTCAATGCTCTAGAATGGGACGAATCATAAATTAGCACCAGCGTTAGGCGCCGGCAAGTGACACGCAGACGGAGGAGTAGGATTCACTTTTATTAGGTTTTATGCGACTGCTCTGGAGTCACCCAAAGACACACCCCCTCCATGGCTGCCCAGCAGACACCAGCTGTTACGCGCACGGGTGTTAAGTACGGTTGGCCGAAGACGCAAGGAGTGAAGCACATATTGCGAGGATTACTGCCGGATAAAGGGACATATTAATCATTCGGATATCGATACTCGTTTGTTGCCAGATTTGTTCTGCTTTCGCGTTAGCGAAACCCTCGATCCGTCTATCAAAGTTGATGCGCTGGTATTTGACCCATTTGTTGACGGTTGTACTTTGGTTCCACATTTATTGGCTTCGCGCGATCTGGATTTGTCAGATTGCGTCTGGTTACGCTTCGACCGAGAACGCATACATTTTTCCATCTCGTGCACAACAGGTTAAAGTGGGTGTGAAAAGATCGATTGCGTGTTGGAATTTGAAACGCGTGATTATGTTTTTTTATTACGTGCGAGAAATATGTTGGTATGCATCATAATTCATGGTTCACGCTTGAATGGATGTTTAAAATTTATCGACAGTTAATTGATCAATCAGGAGAAACGTGCTCTCTACTAATTGGCAAATAAATTCTCGCTTTTCGATTTAGTTTTCGGCGAAGTTTATTATAACAGACACTTTTGAAGAGCTTTGATTA
>KB670726.1:29136-113650 GCA_000349105.1 Anopheles epiroticus
TTTTTGTAAATAAATGTCATTTTCTATGAAAAAAAAATTGGAGACCTTACTTTATTGTCAGCCCTCGTACATCATAAAGGCCTTTAAATATGTATCACCAAGGAAAAAACATTGTTCAAAGATTCAATATAATAATAGCCCTTGTCCGTGCGGCTACTGAAAGACGTTCCAGTTCTATTGGAATCTTGGAACAGTGTGCTATGAGCAATGTCACGTGAAAGACTCCCTGTGAAAGTGAATAAAGACGTTGTGTGTGGACGGTGCTGAAGATTGCCATAGGATCTAATAAGCTGCAGTGTACTTCGGACGAGACCAAATACGGTGGAACAGTCCAGAAGGGATTTGAACCCAGGTCGTGCCATGAGTCAAGCCGTAGTTGAACACCGAAATATACTTAGTTATGAGATTACTTTTTTTTTGGTAAATAATCACTAAACTAATGGGATGCTCAAATACGATATTAAGTGCGCCATATGAAATGTGCTTTAGGGATTATAATTGATTTATCCTGATTTCTCCAAATCAAAATCCTGATTGGTCTAAACTATCAGTAGTTCAAAATAATCTTGAAATTCCGTTATTTCCATGATAACTTTTGTGACATGGAAGAGTAGATCAAATTCACCAAGCCAAACTTTTTTTTAAACAATTCTTAGACTCTTCGCCAATATCCACAATTTCCTACAATTTGCAAATGTTTTCTAAAATCCTAATTCGAACGTCTTTTTCAAAAGAAAATCCAATTCTATGATACAGAAAATGATGTTGTAATTTTCATAGCTACACTACTACAACACATAGCTCACAGCATTTAGATTTTTTTGTAACATGGATGTTTAGAACAACAATTGCATACATGTTTTATGTATTTTATATGCTTGCTAAGCTCTTTGCAAAATGAAATCAATTTCATGTACTTTACTTCGTGAAAAATATGATGTATTATCGCTTACAGTGTTCACAGTCATCTCATATTTTTAGATATAAGAAATATTTCTTTTTACTCTGGTTGCCGTAATAAAACTAGTCCTCTGTTTATCTCCAATTTACTACTTGTTTATCTCCTATTACCAGTTAACTTCTGCAACTGGATGTCCGCATAATCATAATATTGATTTTTTGCAATATGGCTTTTTAAGAACTGTGTATGCACTATTTGCTCAAATCTGAATGTGAGTAAAAGAATCAATCTCATAACGGTATGGTATCAAAGGTAGGAAAATTTTGATACTTTATTGAATTTCCTTTCAATGTAACTGTAAGACATAGTTGAAAAAGATTTGAACATTATATTTTTGATGCGTTATTTTTTACATCAACTAGTCCGCTTTTTTATTCTTCATAATTACTCTGCGGCCTCAATGTGTATTCCATGCTCGTTTTTTTAACTTATATTTTCGATATTTAAAAATTTATATTGTACTAGGAGAGTGGCGGTTCATCTTACTTAATAAATCTTTTTCTTACTCTAACTCTAATAATAATTAATTTTCTAGCTCTAACATATTTTTATTCCGCTGTAAATCAAATCGCTTGTCTGCCAGCGGGCTGTGACTAACTCAGTGACTGATGCACAAGAAACGGCATTTTCCGTCCTCCAAAAGCATATATTACATTAATCCTTTTAACCATAATTTTGTATGGCTCTTTTCAATAACTATCACTGGATGAAATTTTGAGAAGTAAAACAAAATGTAATGATAACAATTACATCATAGCAAAACCATTTAAATTTTCAGTTTTACAATACATGGAATTTAATTATATAGTTTTGATTTGATTTTTCAAAGCAATTGTGTGCACAAGATTAATTTGGGTATGATGTAATATTTTCTCACTTTTACATTCTGCCAGTACTCATGTCTAACATTTTGTACCATATACTGGGTTAAGCAACATTGTAAGAAGAGGATACAAATCACTTGTTTTAGAAAAAAAACATAGATGAACTAATTGAAGAATATTTTTTTCTAGAATAAACTGCTACTGCCTCTTTTTACACGCTTTTTGAAGTGAAACAATTTTAAACTTTTTATATTTTAACCAAAGAAATAGCACTAAGCATACTAGATGCATATTTGCATACAAGTGCTTCTTTTTGTCTTTATTGCCAATCGGCCCTAACTGCTGAGTAAACAGTTTTTGCCGTGTTCTTCGTTGCTTTCTCACGAACAAACGTGCCAGACAAACGCAAATTCAATTTCCGTCATACCACAGATTTATTTGCTGAAATAACATTGGCGGAAAAAATTAAGCACAAAGTATTTGCTCAAAATATCATTCGCCTCCCACTTTCCGCAGCTGAAATCGTTTGTCGGTTTTTCTATGCTCACAGAATTGCCTCTTGTATTGCTCGCTGCCCAATCGTTTCCACGTTCGATTGTTTAATCGACGACAACCGAAGGAAAGGAGCATCGCGCCACCACCGATAGCCTCGAACGAGGCGTGCTCGACGAGGTGGAAAGCTTTTCTATCTCGTGAGTAGCACTCGTTTTGGGACCGTTCGATTTCCCTAAGTACTGATCGGTACACGGGCACGAATTCCGTGCATAGAGCGGAACAAAACTCCCAAGGTGAACAAAAACGATTGTGTAAACCGTCGTCCACCACGGGTCCCAGCACATTTTTTTCTCCTTCTTTTATTCGATGCCCGTCGAAGCGAACGAAGATGAGAAGATGTATTGGGCAAGGAAAGTGAAGGGATCAAAATATAAGCTTATGCAGCAATTTTTCCGATATTTCGCGAGCGGCACGTTCGTCATGATAAAAACGTTCCTTTCTATTGTGCTACTCTTTCCTGCGTTTCGCGCAATGTGATCCCCATGCCAGAGGACAGAGCCATTATAGCATGGTGCACAGGGGAAGGAAGGCGAAATAACCGTGCAGGACAGTTATCCTTATTGAACTACACCGTGGTTTGGCCCTGCTCGCAGTCCAGCAAGCCGCACGGGTTGAAGAGAAAGCAATTTCGTCACCATACCCTTTGGGTATACTCACCTTTTTATCACGCCAGAACCGCCCCAAAATGGGTAGTATGTTTTTTTTCTGACGCTCAGTATATTTCCAGTACGCAGTGAGTCCCTATCTACAAGTTACCAGGAGCAGAAAATCATCATCTAGATTACATTTCACGGTGAAATGGTCCTGATTGTTTAACAATTGATGGAGTCCGCGAACGTCTTCGCAAATGCTTTTGATTTTCGGTTAGATTTGATAGACGAGCTTGAAGCTTCAATTCATCAGAATCGCTGGACCGTTACGAGTCCGACCACGTGGTTCAATAATAATCATTGCACTGTTGTGATGGGCATGTCCGTTAAACTTGGGTTGAGCACCGTAACATGGTTAAGAAGTAAATGGTTCACTTAATCTCTAATGCTACAGAAGAAAGACGCCTTCAGAACCCACGAACACGCGTCTGCTTGCAGCATTATAAATTATTTAATTCCATAAGAAGTGATTGAAAATAACTTGTAATGAAATGAAGCAATTAAAGTGATGGAATTTATTCAACAGAAAAAATAATGACATTTAACGCGAATTCTTTCACAAAGTTGGATTTTTTATTGCTAGCAGTAACTTTAACGAGTTTAAAAAAAACTTAAATTTATATTTTTGATTTGCTTGATAGAGATGTTTAATGAATAATTTTCTTGATTCAGTTCTGAATTCAAAACATAGCTTGAAGCCAGCTTCACTGCAACTTCAAGCGAAAGTACAGAGTGCTGGATTTGTTTAAATTCATTTTTACAACACCACACTGAGGAATATGTTTTTCAAAGAGAAAATAGTTTCAATTTAAAAAAATGCTCACACTGTTGAGATTTTGCAATCTTCGGCATTTCGTGCAACTCGTTTTCAACCCTTGGACAACCGGTCAGAAACGCATCCATCATTTATCAAGCACAAGTCGTTAGCATGTGGTGGTGCAAGGTAGCACTGCGCATACACCGCAACACACCGTACACAGGCGTATACCGATTGCTTTCCATCGTAGTGTGCGTGCCATCTGGCCTGTCACAGCGATTCGCGTTGTCCCGTTTCCCGTACGTAGTTGCGAGTGTGTTTTCCCTCAGAACCGCTCGCTAGTTTTGTATTATCTTTGTTTTGAGCTACACACGCTTCCCCACACTTCTCACATTAATCCCGAAAATAGTAGTTTTTTAAACACCTCACACGGAGCGGCACACTGGCAAATAGAAGCCGACCATCATCCTCCAGTGCTTTCCGGTGAGCAAACGGGTCGCCAAGTGCACATTTTTCGGTAGTTTTGCTGTACAATTTCAAGCTCCTGCCTTCGTTGCTACGCGTGTGACGGTGGTGTGTGGTGGTCGATTTTCTCGGTTTCGTTTCGATTTTTCACCGCCGTACCGCTGCTGCCTGTGCTTTTTGGACATTGTGACGTTCTACTAAGAAGGATCTTTAATCAGTTTGTGATTTACATTAAAAGCCATCGGTGCAGCTAGACCTAGAGAACGCATTCTTTATTCCAAAAGATAGTGTGACCCATTCGGGGGATGTAAGAGTTTTCGGGTCTGAACATTCGCTCTGCGGGGTGAGTGTGTAGGTACGTGTGTATGATTTGGAAGTTTTCCCGTGCTTGCCTTAGTATATCGGTGCTGCGACGCGACCGTATCAAGCGTGATTTTTTCCTACAATCTTTGTCCCATCCGTGTGGAAAGGAAGGGAAGAGTCAGCCAGCTTGAAAGATAATCTTCGAGGAGACTGCTTGTGATAGAAAACCGGCGTGTGCGTGTGTCTTGCCGTTCAATCACAGAAGGCTGTGAGGCTGTTTGGTGTGAGAAAATAGGTCCACAAAGACAAGAGGCAAACAAAGAAGCAGAAACGTAGAAAACATCATTAGAGCGAACGCCAAATCATTGCGCTGGTAAAATTCGGTACATGCACCTCTAAAACCGTGCGGCCATTTCTGGGTGAAATATTTCGTGCACGGTTGTGTGTGGTGGAAACCGCAAAAAAGAACCGTCTTTATCGTTCTCGCTCGTTCTCGCGTTCAGAACCGATGTGGACCCGTGTCTGGTTCTTGCTCGTTTTCACATAGCCGCTAGCGCACACACGTACACTCACACTAGCTCACACAGAGCCAGCGTTGGCTTTGCATGACGTCTCGACGCGGAGTTCTCGAGACGCAAAGAATCGCGTTTCGCTTCTCCTACTACGTGTGTTTCATAGTGCTGCGGAATTGTGTGTTGTGTGAACTGTTCCCGATTCCCGATTGCGCGTCGGTAAGAACGCTGAATCGTTGCCCAAACTGTAGGCAAAGGGTGACCGATTTTAACGGAGGCAGTGGTGGAGAAACCGAGTAGTAGCATAGTTTACGGGATGATAAATGTTTTGTTTCCATTGCTGCCGCGTTCCTTTGCTATGTCTACTCGAGTTTGACGTTTCCATGGTGTGTTTGCAAGTGACTGCCTGCGCGCGCGCCTGTGTGCGTGTGTGAGTGTGTGTGTGGTACGCACGCGGATCGATCGGATTTTCCTCCCCTTTTTGCCGGTACGGTTTCGGCATTGAAGAAAAAGGAAAAAAATATTCTGCCTTTGCATCGCAGCAGCCTGTGTCTGGGAACGGTGCATTGGGGAAAAAAAAGGGACTCGACGACACCATCACACCCCGCACACGGATCCCTTTTCTTTTTCTTCTGGTAAGTGCATCCCAACACACACCACATTCTTTCATTTCCTGGCATGAATGATATTTTCTTCTGGTCTCGATAAACAGGCGCAATCGTCCCCGTTGCAACACACACACATATACGCACACACATGACAGTGAATGTGTATTAAACACAAAGAGAAAGAGCGTGATTTTGCACGCTTGAACGAATCATCCATGGCTAAAAGTAAGCACTTGCGATAGTAAAAAAAATAAGGAAAACAGCGCGCGTCATCAGTCTATCACGGGGAGGGATGGGAATCGAAAGGAAAATCAATCACAGAAGGGCCACGGGCGCACGGCGAGCTTACAACTACCCTTGCGTGCCAAACCCCCCTACTTAGCGGATATGACGTGTGCTGCCGCGACCTGAACCAAGCACACCAGCGACCGACCCCGTGTGTGTTTGTATGCACAGCGGCTCTTTTCTGCCCCGGTGCTCCAAAACACATTCGCTACGAAATCAGTTCTCGTGTCAGTCCTTTTGCTCCATTCGTTCGCCGTTTCCTTCTTTCTTCGCGTCAGCACGTCATCTTACACATCCGATTCCTCAATGGAAAGGGGAACGATGGTGAGCGCCCGTGGAAGTCGTCGGCGGACAGAGGCAGCTCCACCGCGGCCACGGGGAATAATCGGTCGAACGCCGGCAGCGCAGCAGCTTCAACACTAACTATAGCTGCCTCGGTGTGACAGTTTTTCTTCCTCATCGCGCGCGCTCTCTCGCCGGTGTGAGCCGTATAATGGCTTTGCTGCCGCAATTGGGGTTTTAACTGCTCCGATTTTACAACCGCTGCTTCTGCTGCTTCGCTCTGTGATGCGCCACAGCACAAGCTGTACATACATAGACACACGAGATCTGCCGAACAGCAGAACCGCTCACTAAACTGCTGTCGCCCTGTACGCCGCGCTGATATTGACCGGAAGGAATGTGACCGGTTTGGGAAAGTCGCTCTCCCAGTGTTGTTGTCCACTCTTGCGTGTTGTGTGCACTGGTTTGTTTCGTTATTCTTGTATGCTTTTTCACATGCTATAATGTGTATTACACTTTATCTGCACTGGGGCGCTCTCTGCGGTCACATTGTGCAGCGGATGCTTTCCCTCAAGCACGTTGCCAAAAGCGGCAGCAGCAGCAGCAGCAAACTTGCGATGCATTGAAAGGCAAAACGGGGGCCTGTTATGTTATCGTAAAACGGTTATCGAGTCGAGGGTACACCAAAACCGCGCCGTGTGGTGTTTGCGTTTGTTCTACTGCTTCCGATTGGGAACATTTAAATGTTCTTTTTCGTGTGCCCCGGAAATTGGCCGACACGTGCGACCGCATGGTGAAGAAAACAAATCTGTACAATGCTAGTAGAGGCTTTGTTTTATTTGTAGCACTTTTGCCCCAAAATGTCCTAACCGCGTGGATGTGATCACGATTTACAATTTGGCAAAACGAAACACAGTTCTGTTGATGTTGTTATTGAGCTGAAGCGCAAAACTGTGCCATGGAGACTTTTTTAGTCGATAATTTTCTCCCTGACCCCCTACTTGCCCCACAGGGACATGTCGGTAAAAACACACACCAAGTGGAATCGATACAGACCCGCCAACGGTCGGAAACAGGTTGCGCCCGATGGCAGGAGAAGGTAGGACACTTTCCCGTGACAATCGTTCCAACCCGATGTGGCGGAAAACCATTGAATGTGTATTGATTTTAGAAGCCTCATTCGGGTGTCTTCAACAATGCTATGTGTCGCTTCCCCTTGGACGTGTTAGAAGAGGAAGATGAGACCAACCATCCCTTATAGGGTTTCCCTTGATTCCCTCAGCGTGACAAACCAAGGGGGCTTCTTTACGGGAGGGTGGACGTGTGGTAGCTTCTCCCGTCGTACCATATCCGGCACATAATACCATAAGCTGATGTGCAGATGCACCACAACATTTGATGATGATCAAGGTGCTGGTTCAAGTATACCTGTTCCCAGGTTGGACTCAGTGCGCGGTATGGAGAGGCGTAACCAGCCCATCGATCGGTAAAACGGAACGACGCGTCTATGTGACCAAATCCAGAAGCCTGTAATAGCGAAACCAACTAACCGGGCCCGATGGGGGGATTGGGGGAGTGTACGTACACTGGCAGAGATATTTATGTCGGTGCGGTGTTGTTGCAGCAGGGCTGCGAACGTAAGGCGATAAGAGGATTTATTCCCTACGCTGCACTTTTTTTTACGTTGCTATTGCTTGAAGCAGTCGCTGGCCACCGGCCGGCACGTATCTTCAGTTGCTTTTAGTTCTGTCTTCGATAGTCCCTGAGGGTGTGCTAGTGCTGTGTACTGCCCATTGTCATCACAATCTTGGACCGGGAAGCGTATGATGGATGCCGTTGTCTCGCGCTGAGGCGCTTGATCCACTTTTACGAAAGAAATCTTTCGTGTATGATATCAGTAAAAGACACACCACCAACCCGTGGGGTCGGTTTTCATTCCAATGGTGGTCGCATTTCTTCTGTGCTTGTATGACGGCTCCCCGCCGTTCTGCATACTTCACTCTGTACTGCACATATGCGTGGCTTTGCTTTTATGCATTGCCTTTGTTTCATCATTGGTCGACTGGTGGTGCCTTTTCTTTTTTATACTAAACAGAAAAAGCAATGCACAGCTAGCGATACGCCTGTGGGATCGGGAATTTCATTCTTATCGCACAACGCTCGACGGATGTCCATTTTATTCCAATTTGCCTTCAGCATCCGACTAGTAAGCCACAGTTCCAGCAAGGAGTGATTGATTTAAAAATGAAATAAAAAGAACATTTTGATTTAGTAAGATGCTATGTTTTTTTTAGCATTATACTGGTTGGTTTGGTGAGTTGAGCTTCTATTGACTTTGTATCTTGAACGTAGAACGGTTTCGTATATTTTATACGGTCCAGTGCCCTGTTATATTTTATAATTTGATCAAACACTTAGTTTATAGCATATTTTTAATTTTTTTGTTAAAAAACGTGTTAGAACGACGAAATTAACTCTCCATACATGGTAGGATAAGCAGCTTTGTACCATATCGAATGATAAGACACAAGGACGCAGGGATGTTTAACTTAAATCTTAGTATAGCTATGTTTAAAATTAGAATTTAGCATTCGTGATGCTAGATGGATTAAAATTAAGCGTCATTGTTTCTTTTTTATGTATTTATCTTGAAGATCTTTGTCCGTTCCATTTCATTCATTTAGCTTCTTGTCCTTGACTAGCAAAAATGGTTTGTAGGATATAGGCCTGCCGAAGCACTAATGTGCCACCGAGCCGGCCCAGTACATTTAGCTAATGGTCATAATACATTAATAATAATTCTAAGGATGTAAGGAAGACGAAAAATAAGGCCCAGAAAGAGTACTTTTTGTGCTAGGTTCAAATTGGTAAACATCCGAATAGAATTAGTTGTTATTGTAATAAGTGAATATACATGCATGTTATATTACCTTTTGAAAACTATCAATCCAACGTTGTTTTAATTTCTTTCAAGTATGGTAATGTCCATTGTCAGACATTTTCATGTACGTGTAATTTGAATATGTTGTCACCGCTTTTTTTTTACGCGACGGTAGATAAGGTTAGCGACCGACCTGCCGTGCTGTTTACAAAGGCCATTATCATGTCAGCCCCCAGTTGCTGCCGCACATTTTGTTATCAACATTGTGATCGATAAGTCTCAAACATGTAAAATCGAAACGATAACATACGTTCCCTTGCGACAGCGCGTCAGGCGTTCGCAAGTAGTGTATACCAAGGTGGGTGATGTTTCTGTTGTGTGTACTGATGGAACCAACTTATAGCATTGGAACGTATGTTATCTATACTTGTCATGATGTAGTAAATTACAGTGCAGCAAGCAAGTTGTTCTTACTTTCCCAACAACACTGACCATATCCATTTTCATTTTGGTTGCACTGTGCAAAAAATGCATTACTTGGACTTGTGGATGCACTACTTCAGTAACTCTAACCATTACATTTTTTTTTTTTATTCTGTTAGTGACGGCCAGGCCGTATTGTGAACCATTACATTTATTACCTTGTGAAATTTATTTGTATAACGAATTTTGCTCAAGAAATACTTGAATGGGATTTCTGGTAGAACAAACAAACGCTATAGATTGGTTGGCAACACGGTTGACAGTTTTTAATCGTTTCCTCCCGTTCCAACGATGTTAATCCTGTGCTATCTTTACCTTCTCCTTCCTTTTATCACGATCATCTAAGATCATCATTTATTTTTGGTATTGCTGGGAACCCAAAGCATTCACCGTTTATTTTTAATGTTTTAAATTGTGCATAATTGTGTTGCAAAACAAATAAACATGTTAGTTGAAAAAATGGTTATCATGCTTTATGTTACTGTGTTATTGTAAAATGCATTTAAAGGATAGTCATATAAATAGTCCTGTGCATATAATTTTTCATTCCCATTCCCGGTAGCCTCTGCCAATGTATGATTATTTGTCGCAATCATGTTCTTTTCGTCTCTCTTACCAAATATGTTCTGGTGCCACCATTTTCTTGCATTGTTTTTGTTGCCCGTTGCCCTCTTGCACAACATGTTTCGCGTTTATGCTCAAGTCGTGATGCTGTGCTCCATGCGCTCGCTCGTTCGCTCACCGTTTCACCCTACATGGGGTGTCGGTTCTGCTGTTTGTTTGTTTTTTTCTCTTTTTGTGCGATTCTTCGTTCGGGTTAGTTCATGTAACGGTATTAACTTGATACCGGCTCAGCCACGAAAGCCGCTACACTTGCTGCGTTTTGGTTTCTGTGAGAATGTTAGTTTTTTTTTGCTGAAACAGACGACGCACATTCCGCCGTAATACCATGTGTGTGCCGTCAGGTTTGGTATGAGTCCAGGCGAACGACTAGCAGCAATGCCTAACCGACCGTCGGTTGGTTGGATCTCATCCCCTATCGCACATAACTTAATCGAACCCATCTCATCCCGGTTCGCGACACTGCACAGGTTTTTATTGAGGTAAAAAAAGTGGAACAGGATAGCATGCGCTTGCTGCTACTGACACCACCTATCTCGCAGTGGCGTTTTATTGCTCCATTGCTTATGGGAGGTACTTGGCGACATATGCGTAGTTCGTCGTCTGATGAGCAAACTCACCACAACGGCTAACAGTTTTCGATTTTGAAACAAGTAAAATATCCACGCTTCTATTCCAAAAATAGCATTCTGTGTGTTGATCATAATGAATTTTTAGGGTCTCTTGTGGTACGTTGCTCTTTTATTGCATATATTACCTATATCTACTCAATTTATGGACCTCATTCGTACTTATGGTTGAAATAGTCCATCTGCTGGTAATGTACAATACAACTAACATCCTACACCATCTCCCGCATTCAATGCGCTACTCCTTTTCGGCATGTATGACAAAAGGTGCACAATGTCTGTATGGATATTGTGTTGAGCATAGAATGACGCCAATGCTTTTGTCCTATGACATACCCATCTCTTCTAAACTGTGTTACTGTTTAGCTCTATATTACGTTAAGATAATCCAGAACAAGTCAGCATTAGTGCACACACGAAACCATTTTTTATGACAGTGATCGAAGCTCAGTCTCCGTCCATGCAGAACATCAAAGCTTTGTAATGATATGGACAATCGTGGTTAGTCTTGTGTTCGGTATCTTCTAAGTATCTTACATCACACGCACACACTGATGCGGATCCTTCCGGGAAGCTCATGTTAGAGATTTTGAAAATAACTTCTAAGATTACAATGCCGCTCAGCCATCGAATCCTTCTCGATAGTCCTACATCATCCCTGGAAGCTTCTGTCGTTATCAACCCTCATGTCCTACGGTTCGGTAGCACGACAACCTTTCTAAACGGTGATTCGAAAATCTCCCGAACAGATCAAACATAAACGTGAAGGAATCAAAGCATTCACATTCCCCCCGTGGGACATGTAATCCTTTTTGATAAAGAGGATTTGTTTGTGTTCATTAAAGTTTTGCTTCCATATCATGTATAAACAATTGTTATATTATACACATCCTCCCGAAAGGTACGCTTTGAAAAGTTTGCCATTATCTGCTGAACGAATTTCATGATCTCGATAGTTATCCGTGCTTTGCTTAATCAATTCCACGTGTTTTTCCCTCCTGTTTACCCAACCTGAAGCGTATTAATTCTTCGTGCGTACTTTCGCCGTAGCGCCAATTATTTCCCTTTATAGCATTTAGCCGCGGCAGCGTTTGCTTGAAGTTGATTGATGTTTTAATGTGTTGTAGATTAGATACTAATCCAAATTTCATCCTGCTCCTTCCTATTTTGACACGTACTTTTCTTTCCGTTTTCTTCCAGACGAATTAACCCTCGATCCATCCCAAACAAGACCATCAACGGTGTGGCCGCCATCCTGAATATCAGCCCCCCTGGGTGTTGTGGTGGTAGTGGAAGTGCTTAGTCCCTGCTTAAGACCGTCAGACCAATCGTTTAGATATACCTGCCTTCCACAAACATAGTGCACACGAACAAATCAAACCAATGCAATAGCAATCGTGAAAGTAACGCCACAAATTAAAATCAAACAAAAAAATAACTCTGGCAAAACAGCTGTGGAAAAACACATCTTTACCGCCGCGTTGCATATATTCCCTTTCCTCGTTTGCAACTACCGTGTTACGATTGCTAATAAGAGAAAGGGAGAGAGAGAGACATTAAGAAACGGTGAACAGGTTGTAAAGCTTAAGATCAGCAAGAAGACTTAACAGAGACCACGTGAAAACAGAGCGAGCTAACTGATAAAAAGAATCATGGCAGCAAGGAAAAGAATTTAATATTCATCTCATCTCGCCGCATAATTGAATCTTTATCCATTTAGTTTCACTCGCGATGTACCGCTGTTGTATTTCACCGACATCTCGTTACTTTTCATGAGTTTGTGTGTGTAATGATACGTATTGTATACACACGATGATACCCTCCATTCGGAAAGGTACCAACCAAAGGCAACATGCTTGTTTGTTCGCTTCCTTAAATCACGCATCGCAAAAACGTTATATCCTTCTCCGAACCCACACGCAGACAGGTATCTCCTTTAGACTTAACGACCGCTTAGCGAAAACTTTTCCTTCCGGAAGTACCGCGTGCCATTAAACCCAATTTTGATACAGATAATCAATTCTTTTTTACCCTCCTGTTTTGGTTTATTGTTGGTTTTAACTGATCAAAATGCGGTCAGTAAAGCGTACCGCAGGCATGTTTTACTTAGTTTATGAGGCTTTACGAGTAAGTGGTCTGTCCGGATTGTACATGTTGTAGGGGAAATGGAAAGTATTTGCTTTTTACTCATACAACAAACGCTTCCGTGCATTATAATATTGCCATACCAAGAGCTAGAACTTAAAGGATCAATCAAGAGCCAGAACTTAATGGTCTCCGTAACGAAAAACATACACAGTATAACAAAATAATGCTACATTTTCTTTTAATTTTTTTTCAACTCAAAGAATCGAAAAATGCCTAAGCCAAAACTTGCGATGCTAAAATCCCAAATAATGTGTAGTTTGTCGGCACGATGTTTTCCTTTTCCTTCGCGATAATTGAATCTGTTGTAGGTGATGATTTTTAAGCGCAATTTTCCGCATGATCAGATTTTCCCCCAAATTTTGAGCTAGGTGATAGCAAATGTCACTGACCGTGTAATGGTGGCATTAATGGGTCTGGAGTTTTTGGAAAATGGAAAAGTACGCCAAAATTGGTGTCATTTTTTCCCTTCGCAGGATGAGTGTTTCTATAAGCGTGTTTCTATACATTCCAAGCCAAAAGGCCAATGAATGTCAAGATGGCAACAACAACGAAAGTTTCAAGCTGTAAAAAAATAGATTTGAAACTTTTTAACCCGTCCTTTTGACTTTGAAGAAAGAGGAAAAAAGGATATCGTTTAAATCGGGAAAGCACCACACTGTTCTCCTGTTTAGGCTCAGTGAAGCCATCACTTCCACATCCATCCATCCAGCCAGCCAGCCATCCTTCTCTCCTTGAGGTAGATTGGAGTGGAAAAGCATGGAACTTGATTTACTTTTAATTTATTTAATCTATCTTGGGCGGTGACAACGTTCGCACAACTCCCGAAAGGCTCTTTCGAACTCTTCCGGAATGTTTAAAGGAAATTTAGCTCTCTGTGCCTCACTATATCAAGGCGCTCGGGTAATGGGCGTACCACTACATGGGAAGCCTGGTGTGTTTGTGCGTGTAATATGAGGAAGGCAGCAAATTCAAGATGAGTTGCTTGTCGGTTGTGTAACAAAAAGTGCTTAGATGATGTAGAAAAGGAAGAAAGTTGCTTTCTCCCCTTTTTCTGGAGGATGTTTTTAATTAATCAACTTTGGCCCTTTTTTGTTGCGGATGTGTCTGTGTGTCTGTTTTTTGTCCTTGCTGCTTGAGCTATTGGTAATAATATTCTACGTTTGATGTGTAACCAAAGCAGAAAATAGACTGTATATCACCGTTCACACAACCATACCCTAAAGAAATACAAGAGACAGTTATGTTTGTTGCGCAACGTGAAGGACGAAATATGCGGTTCTATATGTAACGGACTGTTGTGTAATACTAGCAATTTTTATAAAATGTCGTTATGAAGTTTAGCTTCCCGCGAATCGCAACTTAATTTTCGCGTTTGTTCAGTTCTCCAGCGTACCAGTTCTCCAACGTTTCCCACTTTGCGTCAGAACGGCATACACGGCGTAGTGCAAAACAAAAACCCGCATCCTGTAACTCCCGATTCTAGTGACTGCGCCATACCGCAATCCAGCGAGAACGCTTTATTATATCCAGTGCACCTTGTGCTTAAAATCCGTCAAAATAACCACCTTCGAGGCAAGCATAATTGAATCCTTCAACGAAATGGAGGACGCTAAAATGGTCAAGATCGGGGACATCAACCTGTCCGATGATCCGGCAGTTACGCTCACCATTCGACTCATCATGCAGGGAAAGGTATGTTCATTTGTTGCGATTTGTAGTTAACTTTCTCTACTGTGGGCGATATCTATGAAACGTTTGGGAATTATTTGAAGCATCTATATATTTGTAGCTGTTTTTTCTATGATGAAAGTATGCTGCCAGTCTCTTCGAGACCTTTCACATAAAACCCCTATTTTGATAGTAATTCATTCTCCCCTATTCACCCAGTTAGCAAAGAAAAACATATTCAACTAGTTTTGCGTTTAATGGTTTAATTTTGAATCTTAGCTTTTTTATAGTGTTAATGGCAATCATAATTGTACAAACCTTACGCGACTATCCCATGTCCGGTATAATCACCATCGAAAGCTGGATATATAATTATTATTATGATGCTGCCTAACTCACTAGACAGGCGATTCTAAATTTATGGAAAAGAACCTTGCAAGAGAGAGTCGCTAAAACAAATATATTTCATAAAACAGTTTGCGAAAAGTCATCCTTCGATTATTGCACCTTCTTCCCAGATTGTCCGGAAACGAATGAAGAGGCGAAGGATATGGAGCAAAATCTGCTAGAAGTATATGATGCCGAAATCCTTAAGCGCGCGTGGCTGAGTGTACAGCGAGCTCGTTCTTTTCATTTGCCGGCTGTAGAGATTTTGCCATGTAGGCAGAAAAAAGACTCTTTAATTATACAACACTTGAAGCAGCATTGCGAGGGCTGTGCGCTAGAACATAGTGCTGCTGTGCCGTGCCGTACGCAACCGTCCCGACCCGACACACCGTGCAGTGGCAAGGAAATCGCGCCTCGCGTTCGTGTCTCGGTGCATGACGTGGTGCTAGTCGTTCCCGCCACTTCCCTGCCACAGTTCGCAGCAGTAACTCCCGTTGCGGCAGAGGGTTCTTCACGATTTCCGTGCCACTCAGGGCGAGTATGGGAACGGAAGACAGCAAATGCCTGTCTCGTGGTCTCATGATGGATATGTTTTATACATAGTCTGCTATAATGAAGGACGTCGCGCGGGATGTACAGGAGGACGCAAAAACAGCAAGTCTCGAATGCACCATGCTGTTTCTGGTCAGACAGTGAGTGAGTGTGTTGGGAGGGAGGGAGACCCTTACTTCTGTGAGCACTGGTGCTGCTGCTCCTATCATCAGGTTCATCATTTTCATGATCATCGTCGAGCGTTACCCATCAAAAGGATTCTTTTCCGGTCTGTATGTGTGGGTGGGTTTTTTGTTGTTTCTCTCCTTTACCCCCGGGAGGCTTCGGAACGGGTGCAAGGGGAACTATAAAAAAGCAAGGACTATATCTAGGGCGAAACATCCAGGGTTAGGAAGGTGGTTTGTAGAGGACACTCCAAAAAGGAGCAATAGAAATAGGACGGCCTGTGTGTAGGTCGGGAACGTGGGCGTGAGTGAGATGTCTCTTTAGCACTTTCATATCCACTCGCACACGTTCCGACACGAGACTTGAAGAGAAGCGGCCGTAGTTAGAAGGAGTAGGATATCATTGCTCAAGAGTTTATGCATGTTTGAAAGGTAAAAATCCCGAAGCATAAGGAGGGTCTTTTCGCTCGGTTGCGAGCATACGAAAGCAGATGCAGACGGATGGTGGCTATACGATGATTATGATGTGGGCTTCCTTGTTAGTAATGAAAGTCGGCATGCTGGCTTTTGCACCGAACCAGTAAACTGTAATCTGTTTTTCTGAGCGAGTTACGGTTTTTAATTTTACAAAACTAATTTTGTTTTTCTGCATTTTACCTTTTTTATTGACGGTTTTGCGCAAACAATGGAAAATTTTTTCATTTCATCTCTTCCTACGTAGCATTAACATTGTTGTTGTGGGACAGTACGCTCATATGAGTGCTGTTAACTGACCATCGGTTGTACATTGGAGCGAACCAAACCGTGCATTGTCTAGTTCCTTTATCGCGTGTAGTCTGTTTCGTTGGAATAGGTGTGGTCGCCGCAACCGACTAACAACGTACCGCATTCACGAATGTTGCAATCACGAGGGCGAAAATGCCAAATACATGTGCTTAAGCTTCGGTTGCTTCTAAAATTAAATCTAAGGACTATTCCGTTAATTAGTCGTGTGCGGTAAGCAAAACAAAAAATCACACACTCACACCGACGAGAGATCATTCCCAGCGCCGTTATACTGTTGATGTGTGGCCCTTGGTATCGCATTCGAGATGACTGATGCCGGTTCTTGTGCACGGACACAGACACTCACGGTTCGTGTATGCGCGATGGCAATGATCGCAGCCGTGTAGCATGTGGCTTTTATTTCATTTCTTATGAAAAATGTAGTATATCATGCCAGGTATATGTGTGTATTTGTCATCACAGTTTGGGGGAACACTGTCTGGTTTCATTTACGGCCCGATCAGTCTGTCTTCTCGAAGCAGCATCAGCATCTCTTAAAACACAACGACCGCCTCCACCTCCGTTGGGCTGAGTCGGTCACGCTTTTGTAGCCGGGTGAAATGGAGGTAGCTTATGAGGACCCAGCATGAACGGGGGGGGGGAGGGGGGGTATGTTGCTTCAACTTTTTAGATGAGCTGTCCGACTTGGTGACGTTGGATTAATACGTCCTTTGGGCTAAATGTTTGGGGAGGAACGTTTGCAAGGTGTGCATCGTGCACGGGTTCAACTATGACAGAGAGTCTAGACATGGGCCGCAACCACCACCCAATTGGCTTGTGGTGAACCTTTTGCACTGCTGACTATGCACGCATCACCTTTAAAGGTGATAGAGAAGGCAGTAGTGATCGTACGCTCCGACGGATCTGTGGAGTCGTTATGGTTTTGCTGTAGACTATGAATTTCGAGGCAGAGAATCTTTTGTTGCTGCTGCATTTCACATGAAATGCACTTTATTTCCACATTTCCTTGTGTCGCGATGCGGTCAGTGAATTCTAATTAGCGACGGGCGGAATTCAGTCCAACACGAGGAATGTCTTGATCATTAATGTCGGGGCAGGCTACTCTAGCATTAAGGACTGCTTTAAGGTACACTGCGCTGAGACACGGGACATGTTCCTGAGAAAATTAGAGTAGAGTAGAGCTCATTGCTCGTCACATGGTGGGGAGGGATTTTTGGCGCACGATGAGAGTTCATACTACTGCATACCACACGCCACGATCCTCGACCGATGCAGCCGCGCTTTGTTGGAATGGTGAAAGTTTGTGTCAAGGTGATCATGAGCTGCGTGATTTATGGTTAATTAAATTAATTGAATTGCACGCGAACTTAAAGTAATGTGCAGTTTCGTATTGCACTTCGTTGGTGGTTTTAAAAGAGCAGCGTGTTGTTGTAAAATTTGTTAAGTTCCCTTTGAACATCCTCATCAAACAATGTAATTGATTTGTGGTCTTCATTGCACCTTTTTGAGATAAATGATACAATATTTCCAACCTCATCGGTTAAGACCACATTTCATTCACGCACACCGGTGGCTGCAATTGCCGTTGGTTGTTATTAATTGTTATGCCATCATTATGTTTCCCGAGTACTGCACACCTGTCGTCGCCACAAACTACAGTATCACGTTACAAGAAAACGGTTCAAACGGAAGCGTCAAAAACATACGCTTATCTCTTCCTACGAACTCTCTTCAACCTGTCGTGTACAGATGTTTTTACATCCGAGGTTTGTGCACGCGCAACAGTAAAGCTTTTCGTATTGTTACATGATTTTAATATAAAATATTTTTTCATCCAGTTTTGTTAAAAATTGAAAAGAAAAATCAGTACAAACGGTCATGTCATATACCAACTATCATGCTATATATGACTATAAGACCATACCATTTGCAAGGTCTTACCTTCATGCCCTACTGATGATGTGCAAGCTTGCATCAAACGCCACTTGGTTTAATTAAATTTTGTTAACTCCTGGCTGAGCTTCACGACTCTATGACTTTGCATCGTTGACTGATTCCTCTTAAGTAGCGTTTGCGCATGATGTGTGCGATGATACATAATAACACCCGTTTGCTGTTCCAGGCTCGGAAGGTCTAGAATGGAGCAGCAGGTGCTGCTGCACATCCCCGCTTACCCTTACGCCCCAAGTGTAGGCGCATTTTTACGGACTCACAGTCAATTGAATTACGGAAAAGCTGGCATGTGATTTTTGCAAAAATCCTTTCCAATTTAAGGAACGTGTGCTCGGTAATAACCCCCTGTACCTCTACTTCACCACGTGGTGGAAAAGAGACGAAAAAGAGTGTCGTAAAAATGGTGGCACGGGAAAGTGTATCCGCGACGGGCTCGGTACTACTTTGTTCGTTGGATTCGTTATCGCTCCACTTTCGGTTCCAGAATGGCTCAGTTTCACTGGCTAGCCGAGTACGCGAATGTTGTTTGCCCGTAATTAAATCTAATGTGTCGTGCAAATGGGGTGTAAATTAAAATTGAAAAATTTAATTTCATAATCTAATTACCGCCTTTGTTTTGAGTGTTCAGTTGCAATACTGATTGAGGTACTCCTGGTACTACTGTCGAAAATTTTAGGGGCGATAGTTTTAAAAGCATTCTTATAGTTTTTGAAATAAATTGTATGTTCAGCCTTTGCATATTCATATTTCAAGTTGCTTAAAATATTCTTCGTAGCAAAGTGTAAGAAAAATAAAATATAAATCCGAACATATCTTTATTACAATCAAAACTGAAATGCAGTAAAAAGTGCTGTAGCTAGCATTTGGCCTCAGTCATTGCTCTACCTTTACTCTCCATGAACTGTGGTTATATATCCTTTTCCACGTTAGACTGCTGCGTTCCTGCCTTCCTTCCTCGTCGTACAATATTTGTATTTCGTTGATAAGATTCGCAGAATGACGAGGAGCAATCAATGTGCCAGCAAATTAAAGGCACACGATAGTAGGGAGCAGAGATTCGCTCCGATGCTCCTTAATTGAATTGGATTCATTCTTGTCATAATTGGAAAGTTCATTCCGATCGATTTCAAAACTAGTAGTCGACCCCCGGAGGAAGAAAAAACGAAGGTTATGAAACGGTCTGAATCATCTCCATGCAGAATATACGCTAATGCTGGTACTGTGCACCCGGAGGAAACGTCGAGTATGGAAATGCGGAACTGCTGCTCTCGCTCTGTTTGCTGTTTTTTTACCCTCATGGTCTTCTCCATCAACCGTGTACCACCAGACAGAATGTTTGATTAGTATGTGCTATACCAATTAGTTTCTTTTCTAGCCAGACTGATGGTAAATGTTATCATAGCCGAATTTGGAACATTTTCGGCAGTATACTACGTTGCTATGCGATAGCTTATTGTAGTTTTGTAGTCTTGCCACCAGGATGTATGGGTATGGTTGTGTTTAAGTATCGCTACAGGTAGGGAAACAGTTTGAAATGATCACGAGAAATATCATCGGATCTTTCATCGTTAAATGATGAAATATGAACGGCGCAGCATGCTGTGTAACGCATCCTGCAAATTGCTGACTATTGGCGTAGTTCACCGATGGCAGGATGGTTTAACCTGTTTCACAAGTTCTGCAGGAAGCCAGTTTTATTTAGCAATTCCCTTCCCGTGCGATGGTTGATATGTGTACCGGTTGCAAAACCATAATGACGATGGGATCTACTTTCTCAGAACATATCGTGGTCAAGACATGCTTCAGACACCGCGCTTCTTTTGCTGATGACCGTAAGGGAAGGTGCAGGCAGTATAGCAACACAAAAATACAATCAACTAATTGCTTGCTATAGCAAAAGCTTTTCCAGGTTAGGATAGAAAGACCAAGTAGCATTGCATTGCATTGCATTCTGGACAACTCAAAGTTCCTTAATACTTAGAAAAGCTATCCCCATAAAAACTGGATCATGTAATGGTTATTATGCTAAATATTTTGTAATGGGAATGACAAACATACTTAACTTTCATGTTGGGTTTTATATGAATTTTTTTTATAGCTACAGATTTGTTGTCTTTTCTCACACGACTCCTTAGTACTACAATGCTCATAAATCTGTATGTCCAGGGCACGATATTGTTCCACTTATCGTAATCACACTTCCGAACCATAGTGTGTGCGGGGCTCATATGGGATCGCATAATCCTCTGACCATTCGAGTCACGAGCCCAGCTGCCATCATCATATTACACAAATGAGATGCTAGCTGATGCGTCTTGCAATGCATCCACTGGACGGTAAATAATTGATGCTACATCGGTTATCCTTAGTGCTGCACGTGTGTGTACGTGTACGTGTGCAACCAGTTTATAAGCTCGTGAGGTCTGTGGGCTCGTAATCGACCATCTCCATTCGCAGACTAACCCGTTTCCACTTGGCAACACAACGTAGCTCTATAGGCATGCGAGTATCGTCACGTTATCTTCGAATGTCAAAAGCAGCAGCAGTACTCGAGTATCGATTGAAAACGGTACACACCACTGCGCCCTATGAACCTATTGATCAGCCCGATTAAGAGATCATCGTATGGGGAAGATGCAGCGCGCACAGCAGCAACTACAAGTGGAGAAACGAGCGAACGAGTTGGTTGCTTGTAATTGAGAGAGTGAGAAGAGAGCTACTTTGCACGATTTTCCGCTTTTCCTGTCTTACTCGCTAACCCACTGATAACGAATAACTTGATTTGTAGTCGATTGCATCACGACGGTGGCTGCTCGGTTCGCGATGCATCCGGCACATCTTCGTTTTTATGCTGTTTATGTAGATTTCAATGCAGAACAAGAGGAGCCATCTGAAACCTCGCAATCTGAAGCTTTGCCCGTCCATAAAAGGAAACTGTACGTGGATGTACAATAACACTGTTGGCAAATAAGGAAAACGTTTGACATTTTCTTTCTTTGTGCACCGCATCAACCGCGAGACATCAAGCTTCAAAAAGCTATCTCCCAATACGGCAGCGGGCATGAAGAATTAGCATCAGATGGCCGTGTGCGATTACAGCAGACAACGGCAAATTGTTTCGTGGGTGGGTGTTCTCATTTTGGGTTAATAATATTCAATATTCTGGACATCTCGAATGTCATATTATATCATAGTCATACTTTCAAAGCATTTTCGTGTTGTTGTTGAAATGTGTTACATTAAAAATCACAACTCACAAATACCGTATTGTTGAGATACGATGTTGTTGTAAAGGCGATTTCTGGGAAGCAGAGAAAGTTCGCTAACCATATTGTGGACAACGGCACGAAATAAAAGAAGTTTAGATAACGATTGTGTCCTGTCATTGCCACAAAAGACTCCGCAAACATCGTGCGAGGGGTGGCGGCGGTGGTGGAATAGAAAGAGAAGATGCGCCAACAGTGTGTGGGAAGCAAAATGTGACAAAACGAAACCAATGCGCGTGGTTTTTTTCCCGAGGACGAAGTAGCTGCAAGAGGGCGAGCACAGTTTTTCGGCAAAGGCAAACGCAACAACAACAAACAACAAACAACAATTGGCCCGGAAGCGTATTAAGAAGCTTGCCATGTGACGAGGGGTAACAGGTTTTTCCTTCGCCACGTAGCACAATATCGTGAAAAAAGCGAAAGAACACAACAAACATATCGTACACAGCCACCCATCCATGCAGCATCCACCACCCCCATCATTGATAGGAAAGTCAGTCTATATCGGTGTGAGAGATGGGCGACTGTATCTATATGTGTGTTTGTGTATGTCTCCCGCTGCATCCTGCCTACCTGGGAACGTTAGCAGTGGAGGCTGCCCTAGGCGAGTCCTTTTCTTCACACGACAGAAACAAACGGCGAGTGCTTTTGGCATGATGGCACACAGCGAACGAATAAACGATATTTCTCGGTTTACATATCGAAACTTTTTTAATTAACTTTTTCTTATTTTCGCCTCATTGTACGGTCTTTCTTTTTTTTGTTGCTCTGTTTTGGTGATTGCTTGTTTTCTCGCTTTCCGTCGCCAATTTTGCGAAACACTCTCATAGATGCTGGGGGCTGCTAAATGGAATTCGGTGCTCGGAACAAGCACAACTTTTCTCTGATGTGTTGCCACAGAAGATGATAATGTGTCTCTTTAACATCTGGACCATTTTTCGTGCATGCGAGCACGTTTTTCCCTGAGAGTATTGCGTTTTAAAGAGTTTTACCACAGGGATGTTTGGTACATGAGTGGAAACCGTGTACAAGTCGCTACCCCATTTCTCGAAAGCTTGGGGTTTTGCATTATTTTCACAAATTAGCTATAAGCCTCTTTTCAAACCACAGCAGGAATGCTCTTATGCCGGTGCTCCTTCCTGGTCGACGTATCCCACACTATCCATTTTTGTAGGTCAAGAAAATTACACATATTTTGCTTGTGGTCGTTGCCGAACCTTTCATTTTAGAATTCGTTTACAGGCGAATAGCTTATGTGTTCCTACAGTGAGTGAACTGCTGCCCAAAGTAGAACGAGGTATTGTGCTTTTATTGCATTTCCATGTCGTTTTGGGACGATAGACTGGAGCTGGTAGCTATTTGCTTGTCTTTTAGCAGACGCACTCAGGGGACACCGGGGTGACCGAATAAGAGCTTCAGCATCATAATCATGGTGGATAATACTTTCCGGCACTTTAGACCACCACCTTCTCGTAGCAGTTTTTTTGGCAATGCCGACTGTACGGTGTTGGTTGCGAACAGACCAACAATATGTATCCCCATATTTTGTGTTTTTCTAAGTTCTCAAAACAGGGAAGGAAGTTTAAATGTGCGTTTTAGTGCTGGTTCCATTCCTAGAACGACCTGGAAAGCGTTAAACTGAATCACAAATCCAATACATGTTTGGACTGGGACCACTCCTAAAGCTGTAGTTTGAAGTTATAATCAGAAATTTTATTTTTTTGGAGTTTGTTTTCTTGAAACATACTTTAGTTTAATATAATATACAGTATAAAGCAAAAAATTATTGGATTTTTTCTTTGAAGAAATTATTTTTCTGACGTACATATTCTAAAGTATCTTTTCGTGATTTTATGATGATTATTTACCATTCTACATGGCTAAAAGAAAATGCTGGATGTATGACGTGTGTTAAAAAATTAAGTTTCTCGGGAATAATTTTTAATCTTAAACCTCTAACATATCTTTTTTTCATTTTTTGTTACCCCCAACTACGGAAAAGTTCAAAATAACGTCCATAGCAGTGCTGCTGGCGGTATGACCAATTATCCCGGATTATAGACCACCAAGCCGGCTCAAAGCAGCAGGCCGATTAATGTATAAAAACTAAGCTGATTTGCATGATCTTTATACATAAAATCTTTTTCGAGCCAGATGTAAACTATCATTGATCAAAGTACAACGCAGACCAAAATGAAAGATCCTCTAAATGGTCTAAAGTAGCCACTAAAGGGTCAAATTGGTATGCACCAAAAGACATGCAACCGTACTTCTGTAATTTAATTTAATCCATTATTATTTACTTGTTAGCTAAATTGTTATGGTTTCTAAGTTTCGTCCATTGATCATCTTTTCCTTCTTTGGCCAACAATTCTTGCTGGTGCAGCGCCTCTGTAATAAGATTGTCGAGTCCTGCAGATGCGGATCTCCGAATGGAATTTGAACAACGTTGGGTCATTGGTATCAGTAAGAGGCCTACGTTATTACCTCTCGATCATCTAATGCTACATTATTGGAATTCTAAAAATATCTCGAGTCTTCATCGTGAATGGTACCCTTCAGCACATTAAGTTATAACGAACACGGAGTTTGGTACATTTTCCCATTTTATTTTTTATATTTCTTGGTGGCCTAGATTGCTTCGTACTTTTGAAAAGAAGAATGCTGCTTAGAAATTGGTTAGCAAATTGCCGGCAAAAATAATGCACAATATGCAAAGCGGCGAACGTGTTAATGTTTCGATTCTGGTGTTAACAGACTTGATTTTAATTGTAGCCATCGAGCAAGCAAGGAATTTCTTATTTTATTTTTTCCGTTATACTATTAGGCCACTAATCAGTTTGAAAGATGAGACACTTGGATGCTCAAAAAAAAATTTTAACACTTCAAACCCTCAATGTTTAAGCCAGATTTGAAACTGGTTGCGAGGATCATCTAATTGAATTATTCGTATTAGTGTATGGCACTTAAAACTTATGTAATACGATTTGGCAGACAAATCATGCGACTTCGGTCATACGGCTAAATTCTTATAAAAATTCTACCATTTTTGACTTTTTAAGGTTTGATGTTAAACCCAGCTTCTTGACTGTATGTTTTAATTTCTTATAAATTTATGACTGAAAGTTAGTGTGTTTAATGATGTTAGCGAACCAGTTATTTTGCAAAGTTAAAGATAGAACATCTGATGTTTATTTGCATAGAAGCAGCAATGCAATGGTCAAGTTTTAAATCATTGCCTCTGTATCTCCATCCTTTGACACACTGGTCACTCTTGATTTTTACTCAGTTTATGAACTCATCAGAACAGCAGTTTTACCGCTTCATCTCACTCAAGAAAGAACGTTATTTGTCATCCCCTAGCCATCCTTCGTTCATGTTTAAACGAAACTTGTTACCATTATATTACATGTTCGGAAAAGTAAGTTTTGTAAAAAGGGGGGTTGTAACGAACCCACTGTCGTCGTCAACATGATGTCTCATCTTCGGACGGTATACGAAACTGATGTATCTTTTCTGCCTAGCTCGAGGGTAGCCCAAAAGATTGAAACCAGTAGGACCAGTAGCAGCCGCATCCACAATAGATGGCTGAATAGAAAATCACTCAAGCGTGTGCTTGTTTCCCACTACCCACAACTCCCTCAAGCTCGTATCCTGGTGCAGAGTTGATATCGTTTTAAAAACCTACCGACGGTAGCTGCACGAAAGCGATAAAAAAGTCAACCCTAGGGCAAAGACAACGCTTTGCTGCTGCTGAAGCGAGCCCCTAGCCGGGCTAAAACACGACGACGCAGCTATGGGCCCGAATCTAACTTTCTCGGATCCGTGAAACTCCCCGACAGCCGCCCACACAATTGGAAAGGACCTTTCAACGACGTTGTAAAATTGACTAGCAATGTTTGGAAAGGCGCATGAAACCGAAAAAGTGGAATATAATTTTCAAAGGAATATGTTTTCGGTTGTACGGTTTCCAGCTCCGGGCCATACCATAAGAAGAAGTAATGTTTTCGTAACCTGATGTGTTTCCCATAATTAAAAACCAGCCAGAAGCGGCATTCTCAACCGTTTCTTGAAAAAGTTTGGTTTTTTTGTTTTGTTGCTGCTGCCGCTGCTTGTTTTCAGACACGATTGGGCAACCAACGATCAAAGAAAGCAACAAAATTGGAAAATTTAAATAGTTAAAGCCGTGTTATGTTCGTGTATGGTACCGTACATTTTTATAAACATTGTTTTAATAGACACAATATTTTTCCTTAGTTCCTTTATTTTTTGATATTTTAAATATTCAGCATATCTTCAAGTGTAAAACAATTTAAACAGCTTCAAATAAGAAGCATGATTAATTTTATACTTCCAACTTCTCGTTATAAAAATATGACGTTGTTTAGTCAAACCCAGTAAAATTAAGTGGAATTCATTTCATTAATCATTCGGTAAATCCGATCACATCAACAGTAAGCCATGTTGCTGCACGATGGAAGTCAAATGGACTGAATTTATTATTTAGCGGAGGAAGTAACACGCCATTAGGGAAAGATGTTTGACAGTCAGGATGGAAGTGATTTGTAATTAATTACCCAATAGCTTATCCCTCGGTAGATTGGATTGGATTCCACTGATAGACTTCAGGAGAAAGGTATTAGTTGTTTTGTGTGTCTGCTGTAGGAAAGTGTATCAAAATTTGTTACGAAAAACTTGTAAAGTGTTGATGATTATTTCTTATTGTTGTTTTTTTTTCATGCGTAATATTTTGGAGACACATAGCAAGTAATGCATTCATTAAAAAAAACACAGTAACAAATGTATTCTAATAACTCTATTCAATTGCTATTGTAACACAGTTAACTGTTCCAAAAATTGAGTTTACACTTAATAACTCATATGCAATCATAATAACGCATAGGCTGTTATTATTCACAAAACTGTGCAAATGAGACGTATTATCACCTTTATAATAGTTTTGCAAAGATAATTACATGAATGAAAGTCAATATAAATTACATCGGACGGTTATGCGAACGTAAACGTGCTGCTTGCGCTTGTTCAAGTACTTTCTCCAAGAGCGTGAAGCAGGTTTACAAATTGCTTCTAACAGCCTAATTTCCTGCACGTGCTTCACCCTAGCGTGGCATGGCAATCCACCGTAAAGCTAGAGAGATAAACCATTCTAAACGGAGCAAAACCAAAACGAGACATACTCTGGAGCTTACCATAAGTTCGCGCACCGCCAATGGTCGTCGATCTTAATTCGTCCTGCTGCGTATCCAATTTTCCGCCAATAAGCGCGTATGTCTACGGCCGTTATGCTCACTATTGATTTGTCAGGGTCGGTGTGTAAGCATTTTCCGTACGAAAACCCGGTTTACCGAATCGCTCCTGGCGTTCACCTTTGCGCAGTGTTGGCGTACCACGTTTTTGGGGGAAACATTTCCCTCTGAGTGGTGTAGCGTTGACTCATCCGAAAACATGATTTCATCTACCTTGCACATACTCCTCAAAGTTTCCTATCTGTACGATAAAACGGAAGCGAATTTCCCCACACACCTCACAACACCGTACGATAGCAAAACACCATTTACATGCCGCGTACGACAACGCATTGTACAGCAGCAGGGGCATAAAATGCGATGCTATCATCGCTTCGATAATTATGTGAATAAGGGCAATTGTGTATCGGCAGAGCAAGAGTGCGTCGATGGTGTTTGACGGCTTTGCAAAAATCAATGGGAATTATTTCTCTTGATCCCTCATTAGAACGTCTTCCAGTACGGTTGCTTCCAATTTGCTTTGGCCTTGTTACAAGCGAGCATGATTGAGGCGTCTCCAAACTTAGCTATGCGGCGTTTTGCATCTCGTTGCTTTCAGGCCGTTCTATAATTGGTTGTTAGTACAACATTTTCCAAAAATATGCCATTTCTTCAAATGAGTAACGAAGCTGTTTTTGGAGCTATTCATTTATTCGTAAGTGTGCTACATCTATATCGATCCTCACATCACATCAACCATCCTAATTTTGTGTATTATCACGTCTTCTCACTGCTTCCGCATACATCGTATTCAAAAATTGGAATAGAGTGATCTAACCACCGGCATTGTGTGTGTACAATGCTCTCGAAGTCCTGTCCCCTTTCTCGTGCATGCTTCCTGGTCTTGTCATCAACAGGGCCATATCTTCCGTCGTCTTGTTTTTGTTTATACTCATAGATTTACGGCTACTACACAAGACTGCCGTTAGTAATAGCATGTGAAAGGTTATTAAAGTGTCCGCGGGACTGTGTTGCCGGAACCGATTTCTTAGAAAAATGGGCAAGAATGTTGTGTGCAGATAAATGTGTGTTGTGTGTATATACGAAAAAGCGTAAAACATATCAAAGAACGCAGAATGATAATTCGTTTTCGCGAAACCGCCAGTTTTTGTTTATAAATATCTACCAGAGAATATCAAGGTGTGTACGACGCTACTTCGCGCTCGTTTCATGCACTGGGGTTTGCGGGAATGAAAGACAGGAAGATTGGAGTTTAAGCATAAAGCTGCTACACGGTTGGGAGAAAGTCTCATGCTGTTGGGCGCAGCACTCTGGGCGGCCAGACGACGCTATTCTAAATTTATCTCCAACGCGTGCACGTCCTACGGTAGTATGTCGTCGGTTGGTGTGTGGCGGCTTGGTGTGTATGCTGACAGAATTCTGCAATAAAATTTTTATACTCCCATACCATTTATTACTCCATCGACGAACGGTGACGGTATTTCGTTCGCCGCGATAAACGATCTCCATCCGTCCAACGGTGCTGTTGCACGTTCTCGCCAGGGTTCGCTAATGTTAACCGTCCGACAGGCATGAAGATAAACGTAGATCATCTTTTTTCTGTGATAAAAATTCACTTTTCGTAATGTGCACCTGTCGAAGGGGGGAAGGAGGTGGGGATGGTTCTATGGGCGGCATATAGCATTGATGACGAAATTCGATATTGTGTGTTACCTTTTCGTACGATGATAGCTAAATTTAAGTATCTGTTTGCTTCTTCTTCTTTCATTCCAGGTAATGAAGAAAATTAATATGATGAAGATCATGTCGAACACTCTGGCTCGTGGTAAGATGAATCAAAAGCTCAAAGATCGTTGATAATCAAATCAAAAAGTTGGTGTTTGACAAAAGCACACAAAATCATTTACATCGTAAGAACAAAAGTTAACCCCAATATCTCATACAAAAAAAGGAAACAAAATGATGATGAGTAAGGATATTAATTAGAAATTAGTTATTCTTCACTCAAATTCAACTATTTAATTTTTGTTGCAACATGCCAATAAGCACGTTCTTTCCGATACTCAAATTAATTAATTTAAAAAAGGCCTGAGTTTATATTGATCCTATTATTTTGTTTAAAATTTTATGTTGTTTGTTCGTAGCAACTTACGAAATTTTCATTCTGGACGCTCTTTTGAATTCTAAAGTTAGGTAATTATTTAGGCGATTTGACCTGCAATTAATGACGCTGCTGATTTGATTAGTAGTAAATTCATATCAAATATCGACAACACTTCAAATGTTCGATTAACTTGTTTTTCATTCGGACACTAATGTATTTTATATTCTCACGCGATCTTCGTTGCTTGCTTCTCGATAAATTGTTGCGTGCCGGGTTTCTTTCGACACCATTTTTTTTCCTTTCTCACTAACATTCAAACCTTCACACCACCATCATCATATGGACGATGTGCAAGGCGTGATCACAAGTTTCCTTTCTTGGAATCTACCCATTGGTTGGTGCTCTGTGTGGTCATGGGAAGGTGGCATCATTTCTTAATTCTGTGTTAGACACGACAAGCGGGAATTTGGATTTCTTCTTTGTTACCACAGTACGGACTCGCACAGGAAAAAAGCACATTAATTGATCGGGTGGAGCATTCTTCCGCATTGGGGAAAACTCTCTTATGATTGAAGTAAGAATGCTGTAGAAAACTGTAAATACCAGCTGCATTCGTTATCAGGGCTACTTCTGGACCGCAATCATTTTTCTCGTTCTATGTCACGAACCTCGTTCATCCACTACCCTAGACCGGTTACAAATTGGCTGAACGCTGACACTGGACATACCATGTTGGGAAGCGGGCGGGCAGCATGTTGAAAAACTACATTAATGGCATTGCCTGATGACGATGTACGACTGAAAACCAGGTCATTACGACGGGGAAAAGCATCTTCCTTTCCGAGTTATCTTGGGACCAGCTATCGATCCCTCGGGCTGTTCAAAAGCGTATGGAAGCAAATTAATTTCAAAGGCTTGTTTGACATGGAGAAAAATAGCAATCACCCCCTCGTCGAAGGCATCACTTTATGGTTATAACTCACTTACCTGTCTCCCAGCAGATGGATGTACTGTGTTTTTGGTTTTGGGAAGAGGGATACCGTCGTTTATGGGTGGTAAATATGATGCGGATTAAAATTTATCCCTCTTGTAGGCTAGTCCAAGCTACGACAAAAATGACCCAACAGATTCATCCCGGACTGCGCTTGGACATACACACGTCACGTGCCATTGTTCTGGTTGGCTGTCTTCCGCAACCGAAACGCCACGAAACCGTACAACGATTGAACGGTGGAAGAGCGGATGCCGGGATGTGAAACACAAAAATTCTGTGATCCGCAGGGATTGGCGGGCCCCCAACATGGTAAAACCGCAAACCAACTTCGAAGGCATGTGTTGCCGACAAGACCGCTGAATACAGGTAGCGGCGGGTGCGTCCTTGCTAAATCACCTTTTCCGTGGCAGAAGGACACTTTGGTGTTGCTACGCCACCGCCGCCGCCTCGTGCCTTATGTTTTACGAATGGGCTGGCGCTTCTGGAGGGACACATAACACAATTTTTCCCTTTTACCAGCCTGCGGGGTAGAAACAGGAGAACCATAATTCATACTAAATTGTTTGGCTTATTACCGGAGTGAATATTTATGGGGATCGTGTGTCCAACCGTGGCTGGCGTGTGGACAGGGGGAACGCGAACCACAGCACGGCTTACTGCTGCTGCCTGCGCACGTAAGCCTTTGCCTTTGCTTTTGCGTGTTGAGGTTAAGGTTAACGGTCTCTAACTGCTTCGCTGCAGTGAAAGACGAGTGTCAGCCTTTCGCTGAAAGGGAAAACAAGCCAGTCACAAAAAATCGGTATAGCCAAAAACGAAAACATAAAACAACGTAAACGACCGCGAAAGGTTTCCCGAGGCCCATGATGAGGAAGCAAATAGAAGGATTTTCCTAACGAAACCCCGGTCGTCTCTGTCGCTCGTTCTGATCCTGGACGGCAGCACGCACACAAGCCGAACGGTGGACCGTTTTGGGGAGCCTCCGGGGATTATGACGCCGCTGCGAATGCGGCGTTGCGTGAAAATTGAAATAAATTTTAACCAACCTGAAAAAACATAAAGTATTCATTCATTCTCCATTTTTTTTGCTTTCGGCGCGGCAATCGTGAAATGGTCGTGGATACCGCTTTACGCACTTTTCTGGCGAGCGTTGGACAGCATCGTTCCGTCGCTTAATGAGCAGTATGCTGCAGCACGTGTCCCATAGCGCTGGATGGACGGAGGAAGGAAGCGCACATAGTAGAACCGTCCCTCGTTCCTCCAGTGCAGCGATTTTGTGTATACATACTTTTTAAAATTTATTACGAAAGTTAGGTATTGTTGGGAGCGATGCTTCGGGCGCCCGAATGAAGTTATTCCGGTTCGAATATTAATCGCCAGAGGAAAAGGGTTTTCCTGATTAATTCATTCTTTATCCATTTAGGTTAGTGAACCAGGGTTCTTTTTTCTAACGGAAAAAAATAAGATAAGAAATTAAGTAATGGTAAGCAATAAAGGGCGGATTTCAAGAAAAAGTAAAATAACTTTGTAAATAAACATCACAGACATTCTGGATATTTTTCGAATAACATATTGTAAAGTAGCAATACGGCCTGGCCGTCACTACGGAAATAAAAAATATTGTAAAATAATTAAAATATCCGCATTAAGTCTTATATGCAGCATGCCAGGCTTCATTTATACCGCAAAGCACTTTTAAATACAGCTCTAAAGCGCCGATGAGTGACTTAGCGATAATAGCATTCCATGTAATAAAAGCACAAATGCTTACGCCGAAAGGATAATACACGACCTTTGTGCGTCCCAAGAAATAGTCCGAAAGGGTGAAAGAAAATATATGTCTAGAATGTCGAAACACGTTAAGCGACCTGAAAGTAACGAAAGAAAACAGAATTTACTACGGAAAACGGCCAATTCCGGTGGACAATTTTTTTCTTCTTTTGCCCGTAATTTCGCCAACGATCAGCCAAACATAATTTTCTACCCAATCCTCACCACCTCGTCCGCGCTGACCTTTCCGCGGCGACGGTTACACCCCATCACCGTCGTCGTGATTCCCGCAGTCGTAATACTCTCCGGAGGAAATCCGGCAACGAAAAACGGTTGTTCAGTTTTCCGCGACGTAAACGGGTAGTCCACGCGGCGGTGATTGGATGCTGTAGTAAGGTTATGAGGATAGAAATGGCTGGATGCGGGGTGCACAAGAGGTACCTGGAAATTTGGCAGCCGGGAGAAATTGGGGGCGGAGGAAATGGACTCAAAAAACCGGATACGGCTGGATAAAAGGGAAAAACATTAAATAAACATGAGCATTTGCATAACTGAAAATTAAATAACCGGAGATAAAAGCTGAACCTATGTACCACCGACCTTGTCTTGTACTCGACCGGCGACTCAAGGCAAAGTTTCACTTGAGCTGAGCTGGGTGTTTTTTCCGCTAGCTCTTTATTCTACCGATTTGAGGAAAATGATTGTGTGTCAAGCAAAAAGTTACATCGCGTGCGGTGCAGATTTTTTGTTCTTCCTGGTTCGAGTGTAGACATTTTATATTAATAGTTCGGTGGAAACCAGAGGTGTAAGCGATGAAAGCGGTGTGAACGGGCGGGTCGAGACAGCTACAGCACGTATTTTCTGGTTAATTTAAATCGGATGAGGCTAACAACAAATTAAGTGCATTTTAAATGTCGGAGGCTGTAGAGTTTTTCGGTAACTTTTACGGTAATCGATTTTAAGGTATCTCACCTTCCATTTCTCTTTCGTGATTTGGTTGTTAGTGTGAGGTAATGCTGGCTTGATTGGGAGTCACAAGAATTTTAACATTGGTTTTCAAATTGTGAATGAATGAAGAGTGTGATCGTGAATTTTCGAATGTTGCTCCTATGCGCTATTTTTCAAAGCGAAAATATAAAGGTTTTTTGACACTTCATACAGTAGGATAAACAATTTTTTAATGTTATGTCACTCAACAAGAGCAAAAAAATCTCTAAATTTGATAAATAATTAATTTAAGGTTTTCACACTGCAAAATCTTCTATCTAGGTAGTATGGAAAGTTCTTCAGAGAACCAGCACTGTGTATATCTTGACAGATTTTAGTGAGCAGTTAAGGCTAGTTCTTAATGCTGAGCTATTTTCAAACTCTCTTCAAGCCAATCTGGCTTTGCAACAAACAAAGCGCCTTGCAAATTTCGCTGTTCCATTACCCTACGACTCGTTTAAGACGCGGAATGATTGCATTTCTAGTTGTGCAGCCTGCCCATCGACCGTTTGTTCTGAACTGAGGAAGCTTCTTGCCGCCGAATTCTATTTTTCTCGACAACACAGCCGACAAGAGAAAGGCACCAGACTGTATCCCTTTGTACTTCGCTCTACCACATACAGTTTGTAACATGCGGAACTATCAAAACAAATGTATACGTGTGCAATTAAAATAAGTGTACCGAATCGAAAAGGAGACAGCTGCTGCTGATCCATTTTTAACTTTTTGTCTGGTAACAATTTAATGGGAGAAGACGGTAGTTTGTTAGTCGCGCCTTCAGTGGCGTCTTATTACCGCTCTACCATGTTCTCAAGTACGGAGAGCTCTTATATAGGTTAATTTTATGTTTGTGTTGTCCGGACAGCTTTTAAATACAAGTACATTTAAATGGTAATTTTGCTTTTTGATAACTGAAACTCATATTATTTACTCACTTGAAAGTAAAGATTGTGCCTTTCCGAATGATTAAGTAATTATCTCTGTAATTCCGAAGATCTTCAAATATATCTCGCCGTTAAAGTAAAATGCAAAAAATTGTGTATCGTATGCAGCATGCACTTTTAACGACTTAATTGAATAGATTTTTTAATTCAGCAGTAACTGACAGGGCCGTATTGCAGAATTAAATGTTAATTACTTAATGATTTATGAGCTTGTGATTAATTTTTGGACCGCTGACTGCATGCACAAAAAATGATTTAATACCTTCATCGCTCCGTTACTACCTGTGGATGGTACCATATTTATTGCATGGCTCAATTAAGGTTATTAAGGAGGCAATAAAAAGTATTGAAAATTACGTAAAGCTCTACCGAACGTTTGGATAATTAATCATGCAAGGTGCCATATGCAACATGTGAGTAATTAAGTTGTTCCTCTCCCTAATTCCGACATTACCCACCGATGTGCACACTTCAGTAAATCCCCACCGGTTGAAGTCTTCCCTCAAACACTTTATCATAATTATTCCTTCAAGGGCTTGGCTTTTGACCTGACACACATAACACATGGTAACAAAAGCATTTTGTGGACCTGTAATCTTCCGATCGTTCGCAAAAGCTTGCTATTGGGGTAGAACAAGTTCCTGGTGGCAGAGCAAAACATGCAGTGCGATGAAAGCATCCGTTCCAGAGAAAGTTTCGCTAAAATCACTTGTAGAACAAACATACATCACGCTGAGTTATCCTTAAATTGATGTTTTTTTTTTCTTTGTTCTTTTTTCTCTACAGGAAGTTGGAAGCATAATCGGAAAAAAGGGAGAGATCGTCAAGCGGTTCAGAGAAGAGGTAAGTGCTCGGTGAAAACGAAAAGCAATTTGATTTTCTTGCCACTGTCATTCAGAAACACAAACCCACACACACTATGGCGTTTATGCAATTGTTTCTGTGGAAGATGATTTACTTTGGTTTCTGTTTTCATTTCATTCTTCGTGTTTTTATCGCTGCTATTTTTCTCCCACTGTTTGATGGAACAGATTTGGAATAGCATCCTTTTATCGAAACTGCCATTGACGATAAAGTAGAGTGCAGTGGTGTGTGAAGTAAACCTTATTCTTCCACCTGGAACTCTTCTTGTGTGTTTGTGCGCTTCTTTTCTGCACTTGCCACACGGACTTGATCCAATAACGCGAGTTCGATCCAGTTTGATGCCATATGTCACGTTTCAAGTATTTCTTGTTTGAACGTTACGTTTGAACGTTTAGACGTGTTTCTTTCGTCGGTGTTTGAAGATTACCTTCTTTCGACAGTGTATGAAGAATCCATTATAAAAACTTTGTTTCCTCTCAAATTACTTCAAAATTTTAACGGAAAATAATAATGGCCCCTTTTATGTTTTAAGTCAGTTTTTTTTAATATGGAGTTTGACATTTAGCGGCTGAAATCATGTAAACACTCCATACAAAACCACACACAAAACTAGCTTCAGATTTTCAGACTAGGGTTTTTTCAGCCTAAAAGCTAGAATTAGTTTCGAGTACCTGCTCGAGAAGATGTCAAATCTAAGGATCAGCAGTCTATCTCTTTCTAACTTGTTGTTTTAAACTGACCGTTAGTCAAGCTGGTCATATTCTTCCTCATGAAACTCGATAACATTAATTGAAAAAATAATTGTTTTTCTGGTTCTCTTTCTTTTTCTTCTTGAAATTCTTTTTACTTGTGTTATTTTTTATGTTTGATGACTTATTTACTTCAACACAATACGGCTTGACCGTCACTATGGAAAAAATACCTCCAAAAGAATTGGTTATTGTTCGAGGTATTTATAATTAATTGTTAATGATTGATTTCTGTTCTTAAAAACACACTTCCAAGTACTATAAAGCGCTGTTGATGAACGCCAAACAACAACTGCTTCATTTATCCGGCGCTTCAACTACCTGGTGGCTTTCGTCTACTACCACGAACTCCAAAACCTCTAACGGTCTTGCCTCAATGCATTATCCCAGCCTTGATGGCAGACGCCGTCCTCCTCCCATCTCAGCTCAGCAGGAAGTCCTAAGAGGCTGGGTCGTTCCGTACCAGGCTTAAAACATGGTCTGCTCACCGAAGCCGCGCAAGCTTATTCTACAGCACAACAGTGAGGTCGTTGTACAATTATTTTCAATAGCTAAAATAAACTAACGCGTTGTTTGACGCTGCCAGGCAATGTTTTCATTTGCAATACTGCTCGACAAATGCTCGAAATCTGATATACAAACCAACAACTGACAGACTGAAAATTTCAGCTTCTGGCTAAAACCATAAAAGGCTTTGTCACCCTACAAGGAGGTTGTTGTGCCACTACAAAAAAGAAGATGAAGTTAAGGAAGGATTAGTTATCCTCACTATGGAGCATTGCTTTGGGTGTTCTAACTAAATAAAATCATTCTACAAATAAAAGTCTGTGCATTCTAAAATGAAACTGAAATATACAAACGATCGTAAATTGTATAAATTTAAATAAAAATGCTCAATGTGCATAAAAAGTTACATACAATTCTGAGTGAAGATAATGGATTGCGGTATAAACTAGGTGTGTTTTTGCATTCGCGGCATCATTGTTGTGTAAATTGTGTGATCTTTCTTCGAAATAATGATGATGTATAAAAATGAACTCTTATTGTTGTAACGCTCCAAATTGCCTCTTTTGTGGTCGATGTATCTATTCCATGTTTATTTGATGAGCAACTGCCGCCCTTTTCACCTTGCTGGTAGAAAAAGGAAAACAGCTACATCGCTAACTAGCTACAGCATCGATAGTTAAGCTCATTTACCAGACATCTTCTTTTGTATTTATGCTTCCAGTTTTTGATACTCTATCGATTGACACAAGCAGAAACATTTTATTGTATTGCAAGGAATAAGAAGAAGCTGCGAAGAACACCTTAAAAAGCAGGCTTACTACACAAAGAAGGTCAATGGAATGTGATATGTATTTATGCCTAACGTGACAGAACTTTGGAAACCCCCAAAAGCAAAATATCTATTACGGTTTCCAGTTACTATTGTGAACATAGCGAAGGAACAGTAATAAGGATTCATGCTCCGGGCGTACGTAGAACTCTTGTTCCCGCTGTTGACTATTCCTTGTAAGGGAAATGAAATAATCCCATTATCGAAATTCATTGCTTTTCTTCCGCACAACACATGGCTTTCTCTAATACCAACCTATTTCCTTACAGCAAACTGTGCCGGCGTGTAGGAAATTTTATTAAAATCTCTATCCTAACCGCTAGTGCCGCCTTGTTTGCTCATGTTCATGTTGCATCTATTCACCTCCTTTTGCTATTCAAGTTCCATAGTGTTCCCAAAGAACGGCTCGCATACAGCGCACCCTTTGCACAATCATTCATACCAGCAATTTGAACGACAGCACACCTATCGTCGACGTTCAATAAAATATTGAAGTTTTTCATTGATTTTTTCAAAAATAACATATTTTTTATTTCTGTAGCTATGGCCAAGACCGTATTGCTAAAAATTGACATTTAAATGAATACATTACAAATTATTGCTACATACATCAATATTGTTATGTTGTGTTGTATGGTGTGAATTCTTTAAATATTTTGAAGTTTTTCCGCTGTTTTCGCTTTTTACAGAAGCGGGTCAGTGCAGAAAAATTGCTAAAGGGTATATATAAAACCAAAATGATAAAATTTCAACTCTATCTCATTTGTGACAATTCTGTTAATAAAACAATGCTCTAAAATCAATTAGAAACCATCGTTCCTTCATTTTAAACCTTTTTTCACGCTAACACCTAAACAATCATTTCATCGGCTTAACACAACCTGTAAATAAATGGCGTTTACATTAAAGCGGAAATCTTTTTAAAAATACGCACCCATTAGAAGCGTGTCTTGCCGTGCACATCAGTAAGAAGAAAAGAGGATGGAAGCACGAGACTATGGTAGAGAGCGCTTCTGGCCATGAACTTTTTACCGGAATATAAACATCCGTGTCCGCTTCCGGCCGAGCGAGCGAATAGAGTGGGCGGGAAGAGGTGGATTCACGAGCCATCCGCGTGCTGGAATTGAGAGCGAGAAAACTTTTGACCTTTTTATGCTCGGGCATGTGATTTGCTGCTGGACATTTTTAACCTCGCCTCGGCCTGGACGGTCGTTCTTGTCCTCTTGTTTTTTTTTTGGTTATCCAATCGAGATTTTCGCTGTTTAGGAGGCTTGTTGTTTGGTGGTGTTTTTCCACCCAAAACGACCACCCGGAGACTACATTGTCGTTTCCTGGGCGGCGGCCCTGTACAACACCCCAACATCGCCAAATCATAAAGTTTTGTCGTTCCGAAATTTTGTTTAGAGTTTGTTTCTTCTCCACTTGGAAAACTCGAACAGCAAGGGAAGGGTGTGGTGTGCTTTGTGTTATGGTGGGGAACCGTGGTAAAAGTGCTGCAAGCGCTTTAGGGCGTCTGTTCGATGAGAGGTTCGGGTCAACACTGTCCTCTGGTGCTTTAAGTGTTCATAATTAAATAAAGTTTTCTAATTTTTTATCGTTATTTTCTTCTCGTTTGCTTTCTCCTATGCCTTCCTTCATCATCCTTATAGTCCGGCGCCAAAATCAACATATCAGACTGTTCGTGCCCAGAACGAATTGTGACGGTCTCTGGATCCAGAAGTGCGATCTACAAAGCCTTTACGCTCATCACCAAGAAGTTCGAAGAGGTATATTTTGTTTTATTAAATGATATTAAGTAATCCTTCATATTATGAACCGCATTACATTATTTCGTTACCTTTTCATGTTCTTATTGCAGTGGTGTTCGCAGTTTCAAGACAACGCGAACACGCAGGGCAAACCACAAATTCCAATCCGTCTGATTGTGCCAGCTAGTCAGTGTGGTTCTTTGATTGGTGAGATATTCCTTTTTACAAACGCAATTATATCCATAGTTTACGTTGTATTCTAAATTCCTTCATTATAATTATAGGTAAAGGTGGCTCTAAAATCAAAGAAATTCGTGAAATCACCGGCTGTTCGATACAAGTGGCTAGCGAAATGTTGCCAAACTCGACGGAACGCGCTGTGACACTGAGTGGTTCCGCCGAAGCCATTACGCAATGCATTTATCATATATGCTGCGTTATGCTGGAGGTAAGTAGCTTTATGTTGTACACTATACCCGAGTGAGAAAGAAAAATGAAATGTGCAGTAAAATTTTTACTTTTGTAATTTCTATGAAAACTACAAATCACTTTGTAGCAACTGTATAGATAGCGAATGGAGTAAACTCAGTGAAGAAAATCTATTTGATAATTTCTCTTTTGGTTTTATGGACTACTTGTCTTTTTTTTGTTTTTTTTTTATCAGAAGTAACGACCAGGTAGTATTGCTTTTTTTATTTATTTAAAAATACTACCAACATAAATTCATAAATACGGTTCGCTTATTTGCCACATTCATTCTAATAATAATCCTTTTGTCGACATTCCCGTTTTTGTTCAAACCCCTTTGGCATTTACCAAAATTTCGCACTGTTGCCAATTTAGAATTTCTAGTTGGGCACTGCTCCCTGTCAGCCCGTTGTGTTGTCATTGAAGCACAATTTTCACTTTGAGCGACATTTGGGACTGCGACAAACGACGCGTGATCTTTTGCATTGCTCCACCATAATGTCGTCCCTCGTTCATCTTGATAGTACCACCGTGCGAATGCACATATTCGTGGTAAATGACAACAATAAATTTTCGTAGCAAAAGCGTTACAAACTCTCGTCCTGCGCTTTGTACTTTCGTGCAACGCAGCGTGCTACTTTCACGATGATTAATCTTTCTCTCGGCTGGTGCACTTGGTGTAACGCGAGCGATATGGTATATGGAATGCGTCGTGTCACAGTCCAACTACATGACCATTACTCGAGACACTGGTTCATGATAGGATAACAAATTGGCTATGCTTAAATTCTTAGCTATTGTGCAATTGTAAGAACGAAGGATAACTTTTCCGCTGGTCCATATCATTACATTTAATTACTTGAAATTATTCACACATGAGAAATTTTGTCACATTCAAGTGTATATATAAAGAAGTTTTCAGTTTTAAATCATGTACATGTGTTCTGAGTAGTAATTTATTATCTAACTTAGTTTTTAAAACGCATTTTTAAAATTCAAAAACACACAAATCTGAAGAGAAAAGATAAGATAAAATGGAACGAAGTTGAGTAGAAAATTAAAAAAGTCCAAAATCTTCTTTCTATGTTGTGAGGTGCCGTACAATTCGTGTGACTTCTCAAAAAAATCCCTCCGCTACAAAAATAATACCATTAACAAAAGCAAATCCGTACCCTTCGCTCGTTTTGTACTCTCTCACCTAAATGGATGGCATGATCTTTTCGTTTCGTTTGGATGATAATATAAATGACTATACAGTTTCTTCGGTCTACCAACTTACTGGCAAGATGAAGCTGGATTTTCTTCAAATGGCATTTTTTAGCCGAATACTGTCCTGACCCTCAGTTTAGGTGGTTCAATGTGAAAACGAGAAGAATTTTACAAGTCGAATGAATTGTGCAAACGGCTGAAACGTGGAGTGAAGTGAGTGGTCGAAAAATGAACTGCGAATTTTATAGATATTATTTCCAACGAATATTTTTCGCTTTCTTCCCTCGAGCCCACAAACGTTAAAATTTTCGAGAGTGGTTTTCCCACCCATTCTGCCGTACTTAACGTTTTTAGACGTATGCCATCGCTCTCTTTCACTTGCCGAGTTGGCTCGTGTACCATCTTCCTGCACCCTTCCTTACGCCAGGCTTCATTCGAAATTTCCTGGATAGACAGTACCAACTCCGGCAACGTGTGCGCATTGTGTCTTCCATCATCGTCCTGGTGGGAAATGGTAGTGGTGGTTTACTACTTCACTTTTTCCAGAGTTGGGAAGACTGCTACTGCTGCTGCCGCCGGCGAAGGTTTTTCCGCTGAAGCAAACGATTGTGGATGAGCGAGCCGGTGTTTGTAAGCGAATGGGAAAGAAATAATCCGCTTAGTGTTAACTCGCAATTTATTTAATGAAGTAATTTCGAATGGTGCGGTACGATTATTCCGAGTTTCAGCTGGGATGATGCTGGGTTACGACCACCATCCATGCCGCGCGTCCTATCCCGCTCTGGCGGTTCTTTTGCACGCTATCGCCATCCAACGGTCGGGAAACACTTTGGTGCAAAACTTTTCAATGATCTTTTGCGTGTAAGCAGCAGCAGAATAGAAATCGCTTGCCGTGGTGGAAGATAATTAATAATGTAACGATGGATTTTGCGATGGCTCTACCAGCAGGACAACAATGTGCGTTTTTTGGGGCGGTTTTTTGCGCTATCGAGTCAAAACCCGATCTCACTTTCCATTAAAAACTAATTGTTATTTTCTTCAACGTTCGGTTGTCTGTGGGCCACAGTTAGTTTCCGGTTGCTCGTAAAGGCGTCGGAAAAGAAAACAGGAAACTCTTGCCTAACACTCTTCCGCGGGCTGGAAAATCTTTGATGGGTGGATTTCCTATCCTTCGGTCGTGCAGTATGGTGAAGTACTTTTCTTTCGATCCACCTGGCAATTAGGAGTAATGTACAAGCCTGAAAGAAGGGTAGTTAATTACACCATTTCGCTGCCACTAGCTGATTATGAAGTTATAATAACAAATGGGATTTAGGGAATTTTGAACCAAGCATCGACTGCACTGTGCTAGATAGTGAGCAATGTTTTACGAGAGGAAATCAAGTGCTTTCCATGTTTAATTCCTGTTTTTACGTACTGAAAGGCTTGTTAAACACTATATACTTTCATTCAATATGGATTACCACATCAAACAATTTCAAACTAAATGGATTATGAAAAGGAGTGTATAAAAGGATATGAACCACAATGTTCTAAAAAACTTGATTTTTTAATAGTTTTGCCAACACGAATGTTTTCCCACGATAGAATTTAAAATCTGTTTAACAGGTGTAATTTAGCTGATTGTTTGCAACCACCGCAAATTAAACCGATAATGTCACCTACCTATGATATGTGGTTCGTCGTGATTCAACACAGAGGAAACATTTATTTTCATGTTTTATAGTTTTAGTAACCGGATGCACCACAAAAGGCGCGCACATTTGACAGGACAAATCACACATTTGGTATATTATTGCTATATAACACAGGTGTGCTGTTGGCTCGCTGTATGATACGGGAAAGGGTGCGATGAAATTTATACAGCACTCTTATTAGTCTTCCGAGGGCGAAGCGTCGATCCTTTCGTGGGATTTGTAGTGGTGTCTCCCCTCCCAGGGGTATTGTTGGGTTTCGTGATGGAATTTGGACACGGTGAAATATTGCAATCTGCAGATTAGAAAGCTTTTGACCACATTTTACCATGTTAAGCACGGGGCTGCCAACGACAGAAGGGTGTCGGGTGACCTTTAATGTGGTTTGCAGCTGTTACATACATTTCAGCCACCGAACGGTGCCGCCATCTCCACCATTCCATCCCGTTCTGCATGCTCAGGATAGTTAGTAGAGAGCAGTTTGAGATACAGAGAACAAAAGGGAGAAAAACGTCATAATTAAATTCTACCTCGTTTACCAATCCTTCCATTCCGCTATTTAAGCCATACCTGTAGTCCAACATGTCGTTAACTTGCGATCTAAATCCCAGGAAAGAGCAATACTACTCTACGTGTTAAACTAGACCTCGCTGCCTGCGTTTGCCATTTTGATGCCATTTCGAGGTAGTGGTAGGGTTCCATTCGGCCGTTGGCCAAAACTAGGCGAAATTTTTGACGCAAACTGGCGGTAGCACGCGCGCACAACACCAAATGTGACTGAATGCTAGCAGATGCGATGCGGTGGCCTACTTTTGACCAGCCCCGCTGTTGCAGTAGCATAATTACGTGCGGAAGGTGGAAAACGACGTTAATTAATGGGAAGAAAAATCACAGGACACATTTTACGACCCTATGCGATGGTGGGGTTCCCTTGCTTTGGTATGGTTATCGGGTATGATCTGGTGGTGCGCTGTTCGTGCTTCCCTGTCTTCGCCTGAGCCCTCTAATGAAACTTCGGTGAATAATTAATTACTAAATTTAACGCACACACGGGGCAAGCTCCAGGCTGCACGGAGCAACATAATTTGAAATCGCTACAGCCAATGCAAGCGTTTCTTTTGACAAACTGCTGCGCTCTCTGGAGTAGGAACGTTTCGAAATGGATAATTTTCAATACTTTTACCATTTAATTTGCTGCCAGTGTACCCGCCGACATTCGCAGACGCGAACATTAACGCATGATTGGCACGCTTGTTACGTTGCGTATAATGGGTAACATGATTGGTAAGTGAATTTGCTATCGATGGCCATTATTAATTAGCGTTGCTAGATGCACAGGACAGCAAACATTGCCAATAATGAGTGATTTATGACTGCAATCCTTGGATGCCCTTAGCCCGGTCCATCTTCGAAGTCAACCTCTCGGTCAGATTTCAACTACTGTAAAACGATGCCTACGCAAGCACCTTTTCTTAAAATCACTCTCAATCAAAACGCTTTGGTTCTAAATAGACCAAATCCGGTTCTAGCTAAATCTTGGTTGTAATGAGAATGGAAAATAAACAATAGAAATGCGATCTGCAGCAAATATCGATGTGTGTAGGTCTCTAATGAGTGTGGTGAGACCCACCGTCCATCGGGGAGGATAAAACTCAATCGGATTTCTATTCATCTAATGTTCCGGCAACAGTGCAATGGGGCTATGCCATTGGGTACAGTGAACCATACTGTTCCCGAGTGTACCGCACAGTGAATCCGATGTTCTAATCAACATTTCTAATTTTCTTCCCCGTGTCCTCTTTTCCAGTCACCACCGAAGGGTGCCACAATTCCGTACCGCCCAAAGCCACAGGTGAATGGACCTGTAATAGTTGCTAACGGCCAGGCGTACACCATCCAGGGCAACTATGCCGTGCCAGCACAGGAGGTATGTATAATATGTTTAATGGAATGATTTACTCTATTGTTCGTTTTGGTAGTCAAATCTATTTCCATCATTATCCCTCTCTCCTAGTCAATCGCTGTCTCTGTCTTTCTCTCTCTGTCTTTGTTGCAACGAAACTTTGCTGTCGAAATTTCCTACACGACATCATTCCATTTATTACGTGTGTTTCCTCTCGAGAGGGCAAAAAACTATTTTAGAAATTTATCCGTATTTAACTGTATCTATAAAATTTTCATTTAGTGCCGCCGCCTTATCATTTTTTCGCTGCTGTTCGACACTTTTTGTTAAAGACCTAATGCTGCTACGCCTGCTTTCGGGTTGCAATATCACTATACCTACCATTTAACAAATAGTTTATCGCTCAAGCAAAACGCTCCTCACATCGATAAATATGCCGTGAGGGAAAACTTATTGTGTTGTACCTCGCCTGTTGTACCGTTGATTTTTGATTCCCGTATATTATTGTGTCTGCTAATTTTATCACTTTTTTATTGTTGTTGTTGACCTTCTCACCTTTGCATTTAACACAAGCGCAAGCAAAAAACCACTTTTAAATAACTGGTTTTCAGTAAAACCTCTTGCTGCCTAATCCCCACGATGGGATGAGGCTCCAATGAAGTAACGCTTGATTTTCACTTTCAGTAACATAGTATGGTTTTGCTAATTCAATGTCTCTGGTTTTTTTATTCGTTTGCCCATTTTTCCCGTTCTTATTTCAACTGTTGTTGCACTTCGCGCCTCTCTCCCCTGTGTTATTGTCCATTGGATGTTTTTATCTTTCCTTTTCAACGGAAATCGACCAAAGCTCTCCCTCTAGGAGCTCTCTACCTTTACATGTTTTGATATTTGTAATTTTCTAGCCATTTTTTGAGTAAAATAACGTGAAAAAAGGTTCTTAAACTCAAATCCATTGCAAACTACTCCACCCTTACCAATTGCGCACACTTTGTCTTTCTATCTGTTTTTTGTATCTCTTTGTCTCTCTCTCTTTCTCTATCTATCTCTCTATCTACATAACTATCTCATAAATCGTTCGTTTAGACCTGCACAGTATATCCACTAGCCATTACCGGTGGCTTGCATGCGGGCATCTCCGGTTTAGCCGATCCATTACTAAAAGGAACACATCTACAGGGAGCGATACCTCCACATCATCTACAACCGATACCTGATGTGAGTTTAATCGTTTTTGATTGGTGCTGATTTTGCCTGGCAGTAACTTACTCTACCCAACCCGAGCAAAATCCTCTCACACCAACAACCTACCCTCCCCCTCTGACCTTTTGCTCTACCCTCTATAACAATAACCACCACCAACCATTGAATGTCATTTGTCCAGCAGATTGAGAACCCCTTTCACGGTAACACGTGTCTTCAAACGTCCAGTACCTCTGTCTGTCATTCGGTGGCTTTGAGTAACATATTAAACAATCCCGATCCAATCCCCCGTATTGTACTGGACAGCCTAATAATACCAAGTTCGCTTTGCGGATGTGTCCTGATCTAATCTTTTCTTCATGTGTAGATATTGTTAAACTGTATTTCTATCCCCTGATGAAGAGCGCTGTCGATGAATGATTGTGTCCCCCTATTGTAAAAGCTCTCTTATTTTAGTCCCCCCTGGTAGCACAGACCAGAATGCCATTGCTTTAGACCGTTTCCGTTGCCTAGCAAGTTCTAATAATATTTTTTCTAGCCAATAGATTTAGAGATTAGCTGCTGTAGTTCCCAGAACCCCAGCAAATCACCATGCTGTTCTAATGCTGAACAAGCTTATACTTCCACATTGTCCGTCCCACTCTCTCGCGTCCCTTGAACTACTAATCGGAAATGCGTCATCCCCAATGTCCCTGGTTCGAAATACTTGCAGTTATAATGCCCTCCGTACGAAAAACTCATCATCATGCTCCTTTGTATATTGTGTCCTTTTTAGTAATGTAGCTACAAGTTTTTTTTTTATTAATGCCTCAACCAGTATGTGCAAACAGAAAATGGTATCGATTGAATGGCTAGTTTATGTATGGCTTGAAATATTCGGCCGATCGCTTTGTAGGTTTTGCATTATTTTGGAAGATTGTATTGAATAGCTTTTATTAAATTAATTGTTAATTGATTTAGTAAATATATTAAATAATTGCCTGGTTGCTGTTATGCTAATATTGTAATGCTTACTTTAGTGATTAGTAGCGTACGTTGTATTACCTTTCAAAATCGAACTATAGAAGTGCTATATTTATTGTTTGCAAGTAATTAGCTAACACTACGTGGGAAACTTGCCTATTGTATCATAAAACATCTCATTTGCTGTGCCAAAATTAATTTGTATACTGATCTTACATCACTGATTATGTTAACATTTTGCTATGAATATTATCCTGATAAAACTACGTCCCAACGATTCGTGTATGGTTACTTCTTATTTATTTGTTTTAGTAGTCTTAGTTAACGGCTTGAAAGCCACATCTCAACTCAAAACAAAATGTTTAAATCATGACTTAAATTTAGCTCATCTCATGCATGCTGTTTATTTATTCTGAATCTCTTGTATATTCACATTGTATGGTAGATAACGATTTATTAGCAACTCACCCTGTACTAATTTTATAATTATCGATTAACAATTGTAAAGGGCAGCCCAGTGTTACGTATGGTCCTGCCAGGCAGGCTGATGGTTTCATGGTGTTGCTTTGTACTATGTACACTGATTTGTTGATATTTCTATAATCAACCCAAGAATTCAGCAGAAAAAAAACGTATTTGCACAAATTAGAATCGTTTAAGTTATACTAGAAAAAGAACATATATAAAGATCACAAAACTTCATCAGTATAGACACGTAAACAATGAATGTAAACATGTTGGATTGCTTTAACTTTAATTCTAGGTTTCGGGAATCGCTAAAAACCCGCTGGCAGGTCTAGCAGCGCTCGGACTAGCTGGTGCGATTCCCTCTAACACAGGTGGACTTAACCCAACTGGTAAGTATTCTAACCATATTGCCTTGCCATCCCGCATTTCCTACACAGTACTTCCAACTACATGTTGCCACGTTCGGCTTTCCCGTATGTGCGCTCCTGGCTCTATCTTATACTAAAGCTAATGCCCTTAAATATATACCCGACGCAGCTCTTGCCGCATTGGCCGGTTCTCAACTGCGAACCAACAACAACCGCAACGTAGCTCCTGTTCAGTCTCAATCACACGAAATGACCGTGCCAAATGACCTGATAGGCTGCATTATCGGCAAGGGCGGCACCAAGATTGCGGAGATTCGCCAAATTTCCGGCGCCATGATACGCATTTCTAACTGTGAGGAGCGTGACAGTGGCAACACGGATCGAACGATTACCATCACCGGTAATCCGGACTCGGTCGCACTTGCCCAGTATCTGATCAACATGAGGTAGGTGACACTTGAACTCTTTACATGCATATATACAAACATATATACTTTAGGCCTTTTTTCTTTCTAATATATACTATCGTTACTACCGATCGACTTATCCGGCGAGGTTGTTTCGTATTCTGGAAGGTTTGCAGCTGTTGTTGGACGGTTGACATTTCTTGTCTCTTCCGACACAAGGGTGAAACCCTGTCTTCTTCTGAAACATGTTGCGCTCCTCTGTCTTCCTTGTAGTTAACCTACCATCTTCTGCATCTCTGTTGACTTTCCCACCACACTCTCTGTCCACTCTACTGTTGTTGAGTTCTTCGCAACATATTGCCCTGTTCTGTTTCTTGAAAAGAACAATATCATTTTTAAGTTCTCCTACACTCAACCGTCATTGTCACCTTTCCGGTGACACGAGCATACTCGCGATATCTATGAAGCAAACTTCTTCATTATTCGGATTACCAACTTTTATGATCACACTAAGCGGATCCATACCCCCTTCCACCCAGCAACACTCCCATTCGTTTTGTTCAGTTTCGCTCTGTGGTGATATTGTTTGTGTGTTTTGCGTAGGATACAAATTCCTGTTTTTTCCTTCAAATTGTAAATCGCGACGTACGACGACTCTCTTCATTTCACCACCACTCTCTTTACTAATACTAATCAAGCAATTTACTTGTTACCCCCAAAATCCTGCTCGTCCTAAATGAACAATCCAAATCATCACTAACTCTTTACAACAAAATGCACCTTTAGAGCCGCTGCAGTGTGCTCTCTGCGAAACAAGCAAACAATCCTTTTCCTTCGTACTTTGCATTCCTCGTTGTACTATCGTGTGTGGTACTTTTTCCCAGTCCGTTCCATCTGCACGGCACTTGATGCTCAATATGATGTGTTCGTTGGGTTGCTGTTTATGCACATTATATCCCATTCCTCCCCGGCCGCTGATTTTTTTCGATCCTTGCCCAATTAGTGACGTTGATGGTTCCTTAAATTGTTTCCCACGTTTCCGACTTTTGAAGCGAGAGAGAACATTTCTACCTAAACTACCCTGAAACCAGTATTGTACCCTCCCCAAAAACGGCAACCATCCCAAGTTAATGTGTTTCCTATTCTCCACAACGAAAACTCAAACCATGATCCTAACTCATTGCCATTGTTGCTACCATTTTAAGCTCACTAATGCGATTTTAAATTTAGTGTCTAATGTAATTATTTTGTACACATAAACATTTGTGTGGCGGGCGGGGTCAAATATCATGCATTTGGTGGAGGCGCGCTTCATTGTGTGATTATGTAGGTTGGAAACAAAATTGTTTGGTTATTTGATACACGTTTTGTAATAGCAATGTATATTTTATTCTCTAAATGAATATTTTTATTATAAAATTATTAAATATATGTTTGGTTTCAGAACAATTTAATTTAAATTTTGATATAAATTTCAATTGACAAGAAAAGAAATTCATTTCAAATAATTTTCAACTTAAGTTAACTAACATTAATTATTTCTTCAACACACTATGTTTCTTGTATCGTGATGAGTTCCCATGATAGTATTTATTCATTATTCCAGAATGGAAGAATTTTTTTCTTGTAAAATAAATAAACCATTTAGGCTTTTCTTATAAAGCTTCGCATTCACTTCGTGTTTTTAATGAATAAAGATTCAATACTTTGTGGTTAGGTACATTTTATTTTATGTACTCACCGCATAAATAAATTATCTATTATTTTACGCATATTTTATGTATGCATCGATTATCGATATTCATATATACTCTCTGTCGCTGTGCTTTTGAACTTATCGCGTAAAAATAATGAGGTTCATTAATAATACAAAATGAATAATTGCATATGTGGATCGTTTGTTTTCGAGCGTTAGCCGTCAGGAAAGTTATACCGTTCGTTCGCCAAAGTCAATCTTTCATAATCACATATTTGAAGAAACTTCCTCTAGACACTGCAAGTAATCATGATATTTGCACCTTTTTTTTGAATAACTGATTTGAAGAATGTTGTTCAATATTTTACGACAAGGGTTATACATAATAAGGCACCAAAACAATATATAAACAATTTTTTATTAACAAATGTGAACTGAACTCGTGTGTTGATTTTCAAGTGGTCTTCGCTCGCTACATACACGAGATGCTTTTGTGTTTGGTTTATGTACAATTTCTTTTGTATTTGGAAGTTCAAGCGTGTTTTAAATAACCTTCTTTAAGAAGTCTCTTTTTACAATAAAATGATAACATTTTGACGCCTTCGATTTTGTTGAAAATAAGCACTGTCCCTAACACCTCAACGCTCCGTTACTAACCTCAAGGTAGTGTGATTGCATCTTACAAACTTGCAAAACTATCCTCAATTATGTCAAACACACCACAATCCTTCCGGAACAAAAACCTGCCCATTATCCTCTGTTTTTCCGCTGTCCTGGTTTCAACACATCTTTGCCTTTCACGTTCTTAATCTGTGTCTCTGTCAATATGTTTACCAATGATCCTTCCGTCCATCCGTCCGTCCGACAGCCGCCTCTAAACATCCTTTACACGTTTCTTTTCTACTCTTTCTCTCTCTCTCTGTCTGTCTCTCTCTCTCTCTCTCTCTCTCTCTCTCTTCTCAAACCTAACAAACTTCCTCCTTATCCTCCCACAGCGTCGAGCTTCAGAAGGCGAATTTAGGTGACGAAGCGGGCGCAGCTGCTGCCGCCGCCGCCGCTGCCGCCACAGCACAGGTGGCCGGTGCACAGCCGGCCACGGCCGGCATCGTACCGCCATCGGCAGCGGCAACGCTTACCGCGGCGGCATCCGCAGCTGCAGCCGCGGCCGCAAACTCGGGTGTTACCGGTGCGGGTGCGACCGGTGCGAACGCGGCCGCTGCTGCAGCGGCGGTCTCTAACCCACTGGCTACGGCCATCCCGTTGGCACAGTTGCTAGCGAAGCCGGGTACGCTCAATGCGTTGAACAGTCTGTCAGCCCTCGGTAGCTTGACCGATCTGCTTGGCAATCTGTCCAGCGGGGCCGCCGCGGTGGCACCGATCCAGACGACCGGTGTAAATCGGCCCAAGACCACGCGTATGCGCTCTCCCAACACCAACAACAGCATGAACGGTGACAGCAGTAAGAAGAGCGAACGTAACAAGTTCAACCCATACTAGACTCAAAGTGTCGTCCTGGGGGAAGAGGATATCAGAGTAGAGATAACGGTGCAGACGCACTGCAGCGGGACGACAGAGTTAATAAATAGCCGGTAGGGCGCATTAGATCAGGGCGAAAGGGGTGGTCTCGTAAGGCAAATAAGACAATGTAACGACAGAATTTACACATTTTCATAAGCATGTTAAAAAAAAGCGCAAGCAAAGAGGAAGTACGCGGTAGTGGTACGGTGGTGGCAGTAAAGTGAAAAAGAAACAACTACAATGCTCGTACTACTAACTCACTATTACAAGCTAGATAAGAACACTTGGATAGGATAGGTAAAACTCCCGGGGGTTCTGCTACTTAGAATTCATTATTTAGAGTCATACACTAAAGTAATGGTGTAAGTGACTGAGTTAATGTAAGAATAGGATGGTTTTGATTGAAGTTTGAACGAATTTTGGGATTCAAAATGCAACAATATCGTTATGCAAAACCACAAAATATACACACACACACACATGGATTGATTTTAATGTTTTGTCAAATAAGTTTTAGAAATGCTTCTCTATGCAAAGCATATACACTCTACTACCTACTATAAAACTCATTTTATGCAAAACAAACATACATAACATATACAAGCAGCGTGAACATCATTCAAGCACATGAGACCGCAAAGATGTATTTTTCAATCGGAAGAATGTAACAACATCGAGCGAAAGTGCGGGGAAATCTGTTTCAATTGTTTGATTATAGTGTTAAGTTATCTTTATTTTAATTTACGGTTCAATACACTGCCTCTGATGCAAATATATAGAGCTAACGGGATGCCAACTCCGTTCTTTAACGCATACAGAAAAGTCAGCCAAGTGTAAAGAAATACTTCAGGATTGCATAAGTTTCGTTCAGCGTTTTTGAGCAAGTTTTGCCGTACGATGCTTAAAGTTGTCGGCCAATTGATATGTCAATAGAATACTTTCATGTTATGATCCAATTACGTACGATCAACTTATGTATCCGTTGGTTAGAAGCATAAGCCAAATGTTGTAAGAAACATTATATTGGAATTTACAAACACGAGATTCCCAATTTTAAACAACTACATAAACCCAGCCGATTTAAATTGCAGTTTCTTTCCTTTCCTTTTCTTGCCATCGTAAATCGTCAATATCATCATCACTGCTGTTTGCGTAACTGTAGCTATCTGTCCACGGTGCCATTGCCGACCTGGAGAAAGTGGATAAATAACGAAGCGCAAATACGCGAGACAAAAATACTTTGCCCAACAAGCAGAATTGTTGTGTTGTTCTGTGCTGCCCCCTCCCGTTACACTAGAGACTACGGCGATGAGGTTTTATTTTTAGACATTAGTTCGATAAGGACTTTAAAACATTTTCTTTTGCCAATGCTTCACAGTGCTGTGGCTGGCAGTCCTGGTAGAATCGGTTTTCACTGTTCTTGCTGCTTGCCCACGGGCAATTTATTATTTCATTTTATGTTGCCTGCCTATAGATTGTTGTTTTTCCAACGCAAACACGAGAGAACTAAGTGCAACAGCACAGTACAAAGGAAGTATATGAGAGGAAAGTGGTGTATGTACGGCCCTTGTTTAGGTTCACTAAGTTAGAAATAGCATCAAAATCTCTGCGTAGCGATACACTACGGGGCATACCTCTTTTGCGAACAAAACTGATTTTGCGATGGATTAATTTTAACCCATTTGCAAATTCGCCATTAGTTTTTTTGTGTTTTATTTTAATGCTACATTAGTACGTCTCCTTCAGCGCCAACAAGCAGTTGCACGCGCTAAAAATAAGTAGCAGCTTCGCATCCAAATTTGGCTGTTTGGTAAAGCAGTTCCAAGAAATGGCTTTAAAAAGAACTCTCTCTCTCTCTGCGTCCGTAATTACGTTTAATCCCAGACATTAGCGAAAACGGAGGAGACGGGATCGTATAGTTTGCTATAGATACTCATACCGGCCAACAAATAGAAGATAGTACGGCAGGCCAGCCTTGGAGCAGATTGTGTGTAAGTGTGCAAAGGTTCTGTGTTGCCAATCGGAGGACAAACACCGCTCTCTACGTTCAGCCAAACCTATTCTGCTGCGACTTCCACCACTGTTAGATGCAAAGAGGATAAATGCGCGTTAACCTGTAGCAAAAATGTATCGTAATTGCTTACCTCCTGCAACACGGGGACGGCTGCGAAATGATTCGAATTTTAATTCAGATTGCATAGGCTATTTTTAGTGGTGTTAGTTTTGCGTGAGTTACTTTGGGCCCGCCTGGGACACCATAGTTTAAAGTTCCCCTGTCTCACGAGTCGCAGGCAATCAGTCAGGCTGTCAAACCTGCAAGAGATGGTGTTGCTTCAGCAATGTTGTTTGTCGAAGACGGTGCAGTTAACGGTAGATGAGGATGAGGTGTCACCATTCACCCGTCAGTCATCCCTTGATCGCGTTGGAATTGCCGTTTGCAATACCAGATTTGGAAAACGGTGTCGCCTATTTCTGGGTCGCCGCAGTTGATGATTTCGCGAGCTGTGCAGTTGAACGGCCTGGGATTTTCGCGGATAATTATATCTAAAGTTGTGCTGGAATGTCGATGCCCTTGGTAGCATTGATTGAAAAGGCTTATGGGTCGCTCGAATGCTTCAATGCTCCAAAGCGTCCTAATGCATAATTTAGAGATGATTCCTAAAAATGGAGCAATATTTAATTAAATAGGCAAAAGTTGTTCATGATTCAAATTCGCTTGTCTCAAAATCAATTGAAACAGTTTTTTTTTTAAATTGAATCAAAATCCCAATGGTTGATTTCTTTCCAGTCCGAGAAGGAACAATACCTTCCATAAGTCTATCATATCATGGTATCCCTTACAAAGATTGATTTGTTTCTTCCCGTGTAGCAGCAGTTGCGATTTCGTTTGCATTCGAAGCTCCCAATGGAGTAAAAAAAAACGTGTACGCAGAATACAAAAACCTGTGTAAAGTTTGCACAAGATGCAAGTCTAGTACAAAATGCCTACCAATGAATCAGTGAACTGACAGAACGCAAGCCTCCCAATTCTCCTAATTAATTTCATTAACGATAACTTTAAACGCAGCAAAATTTGGCGATAGGGTCGTTACGTTTGTACGCTCTTTTTATTTTATTTGTAAGCAGCGAGTTTTAATTGCATTGGCATCATGCGGTGTAGCAGTGATACTGACTTTTAAAGAACTGCATGCGACGAAAGCGGTGAAAAAGACCAACATAAGCTGATCATATTCACTTAACTACATAAACAGAGGCGTAGCCAACATCATTTTAAAGCTGTTAAGAAACATAGTCCCTAGTTTCCAGCTCAGTGCACCTTATTATGTGAAAGGCCGTTTTTACTATCTTAAACTTACCAGTACTTTATTTCTCCCGAGTAAGAGATTTTTGAATGATATCAGGATGGTTAGATAATGTAAAACAACTGATGAGATATCATCCATTGTAGTCTGTAAGAATATGCGCTCATGGTTACAATATTATCAACATTGAAAACTCTTGATTCACAGAGCACTCAATTTTTACCTCTATACAAACCATAATAATGAATACAAAACACAAACTTACACTTACATTTGATGTATGTATGTCTTGAATAACTGAACCCCCGTAATGTTTGTTCAACGTTTGAAAACGAGCCCTCCTAAACAGAGGGCAACATCCCCCGTTTAGCAGCGGAAGAAAACAGACAGCCAGATAGTGTAATGAACACACACACACATTGACGTATTATTGTTTCAGAAGAGCCAAAACCAAGTATATCACATCTCTTGACATTAAGCCTATAGTACATGTATTACCCAGCAGTTGTTTAGATTTGTTCTACAAAATGGATCACTTTTACGCCACCAAGGATTGTAGCAGTACTGAGTCGATGATGAAGAGAAATGAAGAGAAAAAAAAAAACACAAAATCCCCCACATTAGCGGGGTTAGAAGCATTACTTCACCATCCTTATAACACACATAACCGTAGCTCAGAGCAAAGTACAGTGAAAACAAACGGTTTACCAAACCCCTTGATAAAGACTTCCAACAGTATGTGTAACCGAAGATAGATGCAAGTCAGGCAGGAATAAATTCAAATCGAATAAAGGAATAGAGTTTGAGTTAAGTCGAACCAATCTTGTATCGACCTTTTTCTTTTCTATTAGGATCTACCTTTGTGCGATTTGTATATTACAATAAGACTCAAGTTCACTAGCAGATGCAAACGAAAAAAAATCCTGAAAATCCTTAAGTAATTGAATTTTTGCATTTAGATGAGCATTCTCTGTTTCGAACCACGTTTATGTTTGATAGTGAGCTTGTGTGAGTTAACGAGAGTGGCGATTTTGTTAAAAGGGAAGGGCGAAGGATTAGTTTACTAATGCAGATCCAATTTCAGCATTCGACGCGGGATCATCGCTGGATTTGCAAAACTAAAAATCAACTCAAATTCGCCTTCTTCAACGAACAAATGGGAATATCCTACATGTCATCTCCTCATTAAGTCCACAATTCCGTTCCGACCTTTCTTCTACACCACAGTGTCACTTTTTTATCAAACCTATTTAAAATGTCCAAATACCAACGAACAATTCTACACCGTCCTTTCTCTTTGTCTCACTCTCTCTCTCTCTCTCTTTGCCCGCCCGATGTATGTGTGAAGTGCCGTTTGCGCGAGTGCGTGCCATAACGGACTAATCCTACACCACATATCCCACCACCAGACTAAAAGAGCAACTGCCTGCGTCCTGAGCATTAGCATTCCAGCAACTAATCAATGCGCATCATCTCCCTGCTTCCATTAAACACCAATTATTAGTATCATTATTTCTCCTCAGTTCATGCAAAGAAAATTGCCCCTAGCACACAACTAGCGCCACTAAAACATGCCTCCTAATTCCAAAATCGAATGTATCTCTCCGTAAACTATGGTAACAAAAGCACCCATATAACACCTCTCATCTCTTGCTCAGTCGTACGATGGCACATTGATGCTCCTCAGCAGATAAAACAGAGTGAGATGTCAATAATTGGTGGAAAAAAACCCAACGATAATAATTATACAAACTCCTGTTAGGGAATGTGATGAGGGATTCGCTCGCTGCAAACTATTCACATGGTTATACATCCGTTGTTTCGTTATGTGTACTGTTTTACGTTTGTTTGTTTATTTGTTTCTATATCCTTTTTTCTTATTTTGCTACGTCAACTCGCCCATATGTGCAGCATACATTCACCAACATGCGCTACATCCATCTGTGTTCCTGTGTAAAGGTGCTGGATCCCGAAAAACAAGGTTTTTCCAACTTCCAACATATCCCGTCCTGCAAAATGGTGCATCTAACATGTTGTTCTTCAGTTAACTCCAACAGACTAAATATTTGGGTTCCCGAAACATCATTCACACACACACACACACACTCTGACATCTCTACCATGTCCGCCACAATCCATCATTCTATCGCTATGCGTCGTTCATCCATTATTAACATATCACATATTAAAACCCGTACCTCTTGTCCGAAAATCAATCTTCTTCCCCTAGTGCACGCTTACATGCGAATAGTTTCTAAAAATGTTTGCTGATTTTAATCACAGAAAAATAAGCCCTGCGCAAGGCGAGCGAGTCAATAGAAATTAATAAATCCTAAGCCATTACAAGCCAATTAGTTTATTATTCGCTTTTATAATAACAAATAAATATTTAACGATTAAGCAGAGTGCATCCAGCATAAGTGCAGTGCGTCAGTTTTTCCACTTGCTTGTATCATTAGTACCATTGTTGACCACATAATTGCCTTTCGCAACAGCGGGACACACGAAACGATGCGTGGCACTAACGCTCATCCGTCTATGTGTTTTACCATCATCAATGTGCAAAACAAACAATCCGTTTCCTCTTCCCATTTTTATAGCGTCAACCACCACCAACAACAACCACCACCACCTGTCCAACAGAACAAATGCCACTGAATGTGCCAATAACCAAAACCAAACCACAAACCACCACCACCACCACCACCACCACCACCACCACCACCATGTACGTCCAATTGTCCAAATATCACCGTCAAACCAAACCAATGCCATGACATGAGTTAAAATCCCTCTAAAAGTAATCATGAATCGTTCCCTCCGGTAAGAAATTACTTATTGCATATACTTTTGTTTTTCTTTCTCGAAAAATTTTCCTTCCCCATTGTCCATACGACACATAGGTGTAATCTGTTTAAATGTTCTTTAACTTTTTGCTAATGTTCTTTAACGTTATGTTTCCCTTTCGTTTCATCTTTCTCCTTTTTTTCCTATTCCACTAGAGCTTGGAAGCGTTATATATCTTTATCTGTTTTCACCTCTAGTTCTAGTTATCTATCCTCCTAATCATTTTTTTTTTCTTGCAAACTCTGAACAGTATTAGTGTTTCCGATTTGCTCTTCCTTTTTCCCAGTGTTTAGATTTATCTCTCCCGAATCCTGTAACAATTTATCTTACTTAGCTTTCTTGATCATATTTCGTTCCGCGGCAAGTAATCACCGCCGTCGCCACCCCCCGCCAAGTTTCACTATCAGGGGCCACAGCACACCCAACCCAACCCAAATAGACCTGCCGGCCCGCAGTCAGTCGTCGTCGCCACTCCATTTTTATAGTGTATATGTATGTGTGTGTGTGTGTGGGTGTGAATGTGTGCGTGTGCCGTGTGCTTCCCCATACCACCTTGTACCACAGTTTATCTCTAGGACGCCATCCTTTAGGGATGTGCCTATTTTTCCATTATTTTGTATAATCTCTTTACCTACCCCTAACGACAGTTTATCGCTCTCAAACGATTGATTTTTGGTACTTTCCTTCCTCATATCTGTTCAACTGTTATGATTATTTTTTCGTATTGTTTAAAATTAGGGTTTTTTCTTCAACTCTTCCTTTTTAACGCTTGTAGACGATTTCGATATTGTTAACGCTATCACACATAACGAATGTTTTAAAAGTACAGAATAGGTTGGAGGTACAACAATAAACGTGTGTCCTTTATGTGAGGTGATAAGCCATCTACATCGACACTACGTAATACATAGTTTGCAGCCATTACTCACAAGTTTTGGCAAAAGTTTCAATCTTTAGCACGAAAACAGTAGTGAATACATCATAAATCTACTCCTATCCTAGCTGGATTTTAGCCTTTTTTGTCTGCTCGTGGTATAGAGTCAGAGATTGTTTTCCTTTGGATTTTCACCTTGTTCTGTTCATCTAGTCAGTAGTTAAAATGTAGTGTGAATAATTGCAATAAGCTTGAATATTCAGAGAGCGTGAGCCTAGTATAACAGCGTTTGTTTCGTTCGGATCGCTTAGCAAATACACGGTTCCGCTCGAATAACCAGTTCGAAGTAAAGATATATTTCTCTTCCAACATGTACGATCCGCGCTACTACCGCAGTACCATCATTGTTGCGTACCATAGCACTACACTAATGAAACACTAGTAAATGTGTTCCACTTATGTTAGTACGAGCATTGAGTGATCAGAGTCTGTACAACAAGCGCCACCATTGAAATATTTGAAATATACGAATAACAATATGAAAAATATATATATATCATTTTTTCTCTTTTTCTCTTTCTCTCTTTCTGTCTCTCTTTCTCTTCTTTCTATTTTCTCTTTTTATCCCCATTTATTCCCGTTTTTCTTCCTTTGCTCTCCGACACGTGCACGACACTCATGTTTATCCTGCTTGGAAATGACTGATATTAACTTTAAAATTTCCTGTTGCGATCACTTATAAACCATCCCAACCGACGTCCTCCCGTGCCCGCATCATTCGAACAAATTTGTCGCTAAAAATTGAAAAAAAAACCTCAAAATAATACATTTACTCCCTCCCACGTATTCACACACACACACATACACACTACACTCACGCATATATGAAAAATACCTTTTTGTTATCTCTTTCACTCTCGCGCGCGCAAAAACGCCACGTATGCTCCCGTCAAACTTTTACTTTCAGAATTTCGATGGAAACTGCCGGAATGCCAATCCCGGGCTATCACTACATCACCCCGAATCACATCGTGAAAGCGCCGATCCATTAAAACTTTCGCTCTCTTCTCCCTCTCAGCTTTAGAAGTGGTGATGGTGGTAGCAATGGCAGCGGCAACAGCAGTATCCTCCGACCGATGGCAACCAACACGATGGCGGCGGCAGCGGCGGCCAGCGTACGGAACGGCAATGCAGTGGCAGCGGCAGCGGCAGCAGCAGCTGCAGCAGCGGCCGCTTCCGGTCAGGGCAATGCGGCCGGCATCGGTTACAACGGCATGACACCAGCGGTCGGGACGGTTGCCTTTCCCTTTCTGCGCTACGGCATGAACCTGGACCGGAAGTAATCGAACATCAGCAACACACACATACACACATGCATTCGTCACCATGTGAACGACTCGTCAAAACTGCAATTTTGTAAAGTCCGATTGCACATCGCGTGTGTACGCCAGACCCGGGCGCGCAGTACAGGTGTTAGTTAAGTTTATCCTTTTGTTAAAGCAAGAAAGACACGAAGCAATGAAAAGGCATAAGCGTATGATAAGCATAAAACTATTAGGAAAGTGAACCGGTGAACTGGCCGAAAAGTACAACAGAAAATATATCGCCGTGTGTAACCAATCGCCACTTGGTTGGGAGTATGACTGTGCGCTGTGCTGTAGGGTGTAAGCACGGGAGGGCCAAACAGAGAGCAAAGTTTCACATATACACATCACATACACACACACAAACACACACATTTATCGTGTAGTTCAATTATCTATAGAACGCCGGATAGCTGGAATTCGTTTAGATTTGTTAGGTTTATGTATTGTCGTCGCCTTATATTTTATTGTAAAGTTTTTGTTTTCGTATTTTGTTGATTGTTTTAATAGCCCGACCTCCGTATAGAGGGGTGTTGAAGAACAGGAATTGAACATATTCGCTGTGGCTGTAGCTTAAACAAAGAAAAGCGGCAAAACACAGTCGCATTAGGGGCACATTAAAGATTCCGCGAATGCGACCGGAGGAACGATAGTGCTGTGCGGCGATGCTGTAACTAACACAGCACAACACGTACATTTACTTTGCTCGGGCGTTTATTGCTGCATGATGAGATTGGCATCGATTTTGTAAAGTGAAACTAGCCTAGCTGTTTTGTTTGTTTTGGTTTGCTTTTAGGGAAGCATTTAGAAGAAAGAAGAAAGCCACATACAGATACACAAAAACAAGAATGGATCCATGAATTGCGAGAAGCTAGATGCTACAATGTGTAGAGTTTATAGAAAATGATAGTAAAAAGTCGACTCGAATCGAGTGAATTACACAAGCAACTTAGCATGTATAAAATGCTGGCTTTGGATGAGAAACAGAGAAAAGTGATGAGAAAACGTGCAACAAGGACGTTAAACGTTAAAGAAGAAGCAAAATCGATTGTAAAAAAATGTATACGATGATGATTACTTTGGAACGTAGAAATCTCACAAAAACACGTGAAAAAACAGACACACACAACAGAGTGTGTGCGCAAGAAAAGATGCAAATGAACAAATTTTCTATGAACTGGAACAAACCTCCACAGGGAAGCCAAACTGGTGAGCAAGGCATAATGTTGATGATAAAAACCCATATCGTGTTAAGTAATTTAGCAAAAACAAAAAAACATATCTTGTGCAATGTTTTCATGCTGAAAGCAACCAGTCGGCAGCAAATCGCGGTCGTTTGCTCCGTGCTTCAATCAGAACCAATAACAACAGCATCACACATCACTTTCCCGAACACACAGACACGGAAGCTCCATATCGAATACATATTAAAGATGAATTGGGAATAGGGATTAGAAAGCAAAACGAACGTTCTTGAGACTGTAGCAACATGACGCAAAAGGGGTGTTTTTTTCGTGCAAGGCAAGACAAACAAAAATTAGTACAACTATAAGTAAATTAATTATTAAACCAGTTGCTCGATTAGGATATGGTTTTGTTTTTCGGTTTACTTCGGTGGTTTTTTATTTGTTATCTTTTAAACACTACTACTACTACTACTAACGCTACGTAGGGAAGCAAAACAAAAGCAAGCAAACTCTTATTAGCGTTAAACGTGTAAGACGAAAAAGACATTTGTAATGTTCAAAGAGATTGTTAAAGTTTTATCGATAATGTCTCGCGCGACGCATCGAATGGCTCCGGGGATGGGAGGAGGGTGTAGGTGGTTAGTGGTGTGCCTTTCGTGCATCGTGTAACACGCTAAATTAATATTTCTGAGCGATTAGGAGAGGCAAACTTCAGTTGATTACTTACTTTCATCACCCATATGCTCTCTTGTACTGTTTGCAATTGTTTGGTAAGGAAAAAAGCGTTGCTGTTCACGTATTTTTTTCTAATTCTTCTCATTTCGGTTTCGGCTGCAAAGCACTGGGTAAATGTTGCAAGTAATGCGCACCGTGCGGCTAAAACTCGTTGAAGAATTTTTCTGGATACTAGGATGGGGCTTTTCGCTAAAAATTAAAATACTTAAGTGAAACGTAAGTGCCAAAAAATAAAATAGATATAGCCAGAGAGATAGAGAAACATTTGTGAGATAACAGCATGAAGGTGTGTATGTGTGTGTGTGACGAGGCAGGGAAGTAGGATTTACAGCGTGTCACGACTGTGAATTGCTCCAATCCCGGGATTATGATCTATTCCTAATCTCTCCCCTCCATCAATCTGCCGTAGCATAAATGCAACATAAACACGCGCACTGAGAATATTATTTAACAAATATTTCCCAAAATACATTCAGTAGTGAATTATCGGCTGACATTACGATTAATGCGTAAATGAATGGTTTGTTATCGGTCAAACAAGTAGTGTAGACAAAAGAGTATATGATTATGTATGCATTCGAATTGGACAGCTTATCTTAAGGCAACATGGCATGGTTTATAAAGGAAAAGACACGTTTGTTTAACAGATTCGCCTGTCTTGTTCTTCATTTCTTTATTTAGCTAATGATAGCGCTTCAATCACAAACCCATGATGCATCCCCAATATCTTAGTCTATTAACTATCTCTCCCATTAAAGAAGTAGCAAGACGTACGCAGGACCGTTTGTAGAAAGATGGCTGTAGAACAAAACAAAACACCGGCACACATATGCCACAACATCGCAGCTCTATTGCAATGAATAACGCGAAGGAAACGGCATTAAAAGCAAAACGTTAAAAACAATCAATCAGGGCCGGAACCTGTCGAATTTTCGATGTCTGGAAAACAGGGTCAAAATTACGGTGTTACTCAAACTTGGTGTGTCTGTACCTGCGCGGCATGCGGGAAAGCAACACTGTTAAAGTAGAATTAACTTGAAAATTCCACCGCCGTCTCGGTGGGTGGCTGTGTATGCACCTCACAACACAAACACTCACACGTGAGCGCGCGAGGGCGAGATGCAAAATGACGTATATAATATTAGTGTTGAACTAGATTAAAATTAAATCAAGAAAATTATACTAATGTGTTTGCACGCACTTTATCATCGCCTCCCCTTTTTCTCCCCGATAAATGGCTCAAGAGTAGTGAACGAATTTATTTAATGTTGTAATCGTAAACAAACAAACACACACTAGAAGTCTTATGCCTTGTAATAACCATTTATATAATCTTATACATATATATATATATAGGTTTAGGAGGTGGGACGCTCACAATTCACAGGGACACGCGCGCAGGCAGACATCAGAAACACACGCAACAGTCTTTAGTCTCTCACATAAACGCCAACGGCTCTCATATCCAAGATTATCAATTTAACCACCACCTTCCTCCCAGTCCCTGTTCTCTTTTTAGTACGCGAGTAAAAGCGAAATATTTTATTAATCTTTGTACACATACACACACACACACACACACACACAAATACAACTACATGCAAACAAAATGAAGCAACAGTAATAAAACTTTACACTTAAAAAAATCAAACCCTCTACAGTATCATATCATCTTATCCGTTTTATTTTTCGACAACTTTCTCTTTCTTCTCTCTTTTTTCATTTTTATTTTTGTTTTGTTTGTGCGCAAACGTTCCCGGTAGTAATCTCTCTTTCTTCACATATCAACTAATATTGCGGAATATCACGTTACAAAGGAATGAACTAAGAGTTGTAAAACAGACGACTACATACTTTTTCTTTTTGACCGTCCTTTTTTTTATCCTCCTTTCGATAGTAGCCACACAATAGGAGGCAGGACAGGAGAGTTGGTCTGTACTTTGTTCGTTTCGTTTCATTTTCTTTCACACATATACGCTGCTTTAGGTTTGTGACTGCAATTACTAATGCTCATTGTAACTTTTGTAACATTTCTTGGTAAGTCGCATAAAAAGCGTAGGACAGATAGATAGCCTGTACGTCTTACACACGTTCGTTCTTTTAAATCGTGACGCTTGACCTTCTAACGCTGTTGGGGATTTTGTTTTGTCTTATCACAGCGTATTGAAATCACAGGACAAACGACCGAAAGAATTTAATCGAAAAGCAATATATGAGAAACAGAAATGCGTGAAATTTCTTTATTGTTTTATGTTTCTATCTCTAACAAACACATGAGCACAGATTCAATGCAAAAGTTTATGTACCGAAGAAAGAGGAGAGCAAATATCGATAAAATGTGTTGTTTAATATGCACCAGTTTTATATCCACTTGTAAAAATGGTCTAGAATAGCCCGTACACACTTTTCCCAATTAGGCATACACCGAAAAAGCGCTCGTATAAAGGATCACCATTGAAGGGTCAATACACGTGGACATTTTCATAAACCACACATTTAGCGAATAAAAGCACACGAAGCAGAAGCACGGAGATTCAATCTTAAGTAATGCGGTTCAAGTAAAGTGACGCGCAAGATGGATGGTGTGTGTATGTGTGTGGCACCAAACATGTCAATCAATATATAAGAGCTTTACTTCCTTCGGAACTGAACAGAAGGACGTGTGACTTTAAAACAATAGTGAGGTAGATGAAAAGTTGCTTGGATAGTGGGATAGAAGGAAGACCATTCATTTGAATTCTTGCCGGAGTTTTGGCGCACTGAAAGAGAGCAGTTAAACATCCTACTCATTCATGTGCACTTCTTATATGGTGCATAAATCCGGACCATAGCTAAGAAGCAGTACACGCGTACGTAAACGCTACTAGCAGTGGTTGTACGGCGCACCAAGTTGCTAAGAAGGATTACTCTCACGTAACACGAAAAAGTATGCTAAATCATTTAGATCACATAGGGAGAGAGAGAAAGAGAGAGAGAGTTAATTTGTATAAATTAAAGCAATAGTTTACGGAATGGAACGAGAGATAAGGATGTATAAATTGCACTCACTCACAGAAAAAAAATACAATTTTTCATACCGAGTTCACATTTTTTTAAGCTCACGACCGTTGATAGATGTATTGTACTAAAGTGTACGCGCGTGTATGTAAGAAAAAGAGTAAAGTTTGTGTGCGTGTCTTCACAGTAGTAATAGTTAAATTAAAATTAAATGCTAGCCAATTTCGTAACAATACTCACGTGCAAAACAAAAAAGATACACAACACACAAAACAACAAGGAAGAAGGTAAACAAAAGAAACAATCTCAATGTTACGATAATTAAACGTTGTAAAGAGAAACAAACAGTGCAAGCGTCGTCATTTTCAAGACGGACGTCTGCAAGTTTGAGCCCACATCACTATCATTCACTAGGGTGTAAGATTTGTGCAGAACATAGCGAGCACAGCAAACGTAAAAGAAAAGGAAACAACATAATACAACCAATAATGAAACTAAAATAATGGAACTGGTGGCTGGTGGTTGGTGACTGGAGTGCAAATGTTGATGAAAGTGTAACAGAAAGGGCGAAAAACAAAACAAATCTATAAAGTAGATCTGCAGCAACAAACCCACAACAGGTGGTAAAACAATACAAACGGAAGGTAGATTAGTGTTTGTGTATGTGTGCTCGACACACCGTAAGGACAACAATAAAGTGTTAAAATAATCGACTAAGGGATCAATAACCAAAGAAAATTCATTGAAAAATCATCAGCCATTCTTACAAACACACTTACACACACTCAGACTATAGACAGCGTACTAGAAGCAGTAAACAGAAGTAATGATTTATCATGACAATTGTCGTTTTCTATTTTGTCTTTTGTTTTCATGTATGTTGTTTCTCTTTCTTCTTCTATTTTCATTTTCAGTACCATACATTTATGCACTGCTGAAGTTTTCTTTTGAAATAAGTTGGAAACTATCCAAACTATCAAGCTATGACGGCATAAAACGACAAAAAGTCACGCTGGAAGAAGAAAACGCGACAGAAGAGATGTAGAATTGATTTTCTTAATCTAAAAAATGATAGCAAACAAATTACAAAAAAAAATGAAAACGTACACACGCATACAGAAAAGGAGAAATATGACACTACGCCTTTGAGGTGAAGCAAATACACTAACAAAGACGGACAGGATGATGATTTATAAGTGATATATGTGATGAATTTTTACATTGATTTCGTTTTTTCACTAATAACGCATAAAGGGCTGTGATTTTAGTGGTAGATGTAATACAAAAAAAACAACTGAAAATGACAAAACAGAAGCAAATTACGATGAAGAAAGGCGAAAAAATGGAAAGGTATATTTCGAAACGTAAGCCCAAGAAACGCTTAAGGGTAGAACTGCTAGCGAATGCTTCGCATGACAGCGGAAGAATAAGCGTGTTGTTGAGCGAAAATGTTGAGGAAAGATGAATAAGGAGGGTAGGGTATTAAACTACAAAAAAAAAAACATACACACACACATACAATACAGCAATTGATACAAGAAGGAAAGCAGCAAAATGGTATCGGAACACTTCCCCAGAATATGCTACTACTAATACTTTACACACACTAACAGTGACACTCATAACCATCACGACAGAAGTTTTAGAGGAAAGACTTGTAAGCGTTATCAAATTGGAAACCCAACATTTCCTTACACACTTTATTTTAAAATTAATGGTAAAAAAAACACAAATTTGGATTGTCGAATCTTTTGCACTGCTCTAATTGTTAGTTTAAGAATTGAATTTAAACAAAATGAGAGTGTTTGGATGGCTCTGTCAACATAAGAAAGCTGTTCAGATGACCAAGAGAATATGATCTACACGTTTATGTTATATTAAGCAAATTGAAAGGCCATATTAGTCCGAACATTTTCATTCGCGTTTGTTAATTCAGTTCATAAGCGAAGAATTAACCGTGCAACAGCGCAAACAAACTCAATTCTTAATTAAAGCATACACAATGGTAACACAAATTGCATTCCATTGCATAAATTTAGATTGGCAAATGATTATTGCGCGTTTTATCTCCATATAGAAGATTATGCTTTACAGCAATCTTTTATTTCAAAACGCCCTGCACCTGTTTGGAGGAGATATGTTAAAGTACATCAAAACTAAAAGTATTATTTTCGACCTAATTGGCAATTGAAAAGGCAAAGCGAACTACTCCACCTCAAAGTATACTGTCTTTACCATCGTCGCCTCTAACTCTTCCATCGCCTGAAGCATCGTTCAGATGGACGACTAATGTGCATCCATTTGCTTGCTGATGTTGAATCGTTCCATTTGCTGTTCTGATAAAAAAAAAACAACTTACACGTTGCTACATACACTTACCACCACCACCACCACACCACCATTCTACCCACTCACACCTTTTACACACCAATTGAGGCAACATTTTTCAAACTCTACTCAAGTACAGCCAGCAAAGCTATAAAAAAAGGCTTAAAAAAGAACACAAAACAACACAAACGAAGTTAAACCAACCTACCATTTTGCTCGTACAGAAACAACATCCACCACCAAACGCGAGCATATCTAAACCACGTCCCTTTATGTGTAAACGTTCGATAATTGTACCATGTTAGGAAAGCATTTCTATACTTCATAACGGTTTAGTTTCTGTTAGCTTTTCTTATAGCCATGTTTAACCTTCTCGTCTCTGTTGTGCTCTTTACTTGTTCACATACTAATGCTCTCACTTTACACTAACAACGTTGCTTGTGGCGTGACTCCTTTCGCTGAATGCGGAACGCTAAAGATCCACCAAACCAATGTAACGTTTCACACATACATAATGACCAACCAGTAATAGCGAAAGATCATCCCTTTTCGTAGAAAGTTTGCAGAAAACTGCTTAGAAATAGCTCGACGACGAACGACGGATCGTTAGCGTAGTATCACCTTGTCCTCATAAGCTTACACCCTGCTTATCATACCCCCCCCCCACCCCTTACCCCTCACCTTAAAAGCTGTACCACTCGGGATAGTGCGTGCTGGACCGGCTTAACTTGAGCTTGACAAACCTACCACACTTCAGTCCCAACAGCTCCCTGCTGTTTGAAGATGAACCCTTCTCGAACAAAAAAGGAGAACAACCATACTAAGCGGCTTGTGTACCGCGAACGTCTCAACAAATGTGCCAAAATTACTCTTATGTACACGTTCGATCGTGATCTCCAGTTTGGGTAAGGGAGTTATGGTCTTACTCTAGATATGACTGAATGATTCCACCAGGGACGGGGAGAGCAAATAGGGAAGCAGAAGTCCCTGTTGGAATTTATTAAATAAAAAGAGAACAAACTGCAGAAACAAGCTCATTTGTGGAGGAAGCAAGCAAGGGTAGCATTAGATAAAGAGAAAGAATGTATTGATTGTTCGGTTTGCTTTATTTGTACTCCACTGGCCATGATGCTTCGTAGTAATGTAAGCGAAAATATGTATAAATTAGCAAACGTCGTGAAAATTGATTGAAAAGCAAAACTGACACGCGCTACTGAAAGACAGCCCCAAGATGAGCAGAAAAGCACTCAAAAGACCTGCGAAAGTTAATCGCTGAAATGAAGTATCGTTCTTCTTCCAGCTTCTTGTGAACGATCCTCATGCAAAGTCTAGGCAGGCTATATCAGCACCCAATCCAACGTTAACCAATACTCACCTCGGCCAACCAGTGTCCAACCTTAATTTTGCACTTTACTCTGACAGGAAGTGTTACCTTGTATTAAACTGGACTTATGCATCACAGTTTTTAACGCAAATGCTGTTTCGTTTCCTGTGTAATTCAATCCTACGGCAACACAACCGTAGGATCCTGTACGATTATACGGTTGAACTGTTTCGGTTTTCGTTTACGACACAATAACTGCGTACTGCTATTTCATCACTCTGCCATTTATTTATTAGTAAGTTTAAACATATTTTGCTTCAATAAAGTTAATTTATAAAAATATTTTTATGTTTTGTTTTTTTTTTTTGCATATTTTACTTGTTTTTCACAATATATTTTTATGTTTGTTTTCATCGTGCTCATAGGTAATTATTTTTAAAATTCTCTCTTCTGCTTTACAATAAATTTTTGGTGGCTTCTCATGTGGTTTCCTGCATTTGTTTTTTCTAAACATATTTTTTTATGCTACAAGACCAGGCAACATATAGACAGATGTGAGAGCGTACAAACGGCAAACACTCATATGATAATATAAGCGAGATAAAACGAGGTTTCATCATGTAAAGCAATTGATTATCAATGATGCAAACAATACAATAAATGAGTTTTTCACTATTGTTTTCTATCGTTGGAAAACCCGAAGCCCATGATAAAGAAAACTTTACTTCATTAATTAAATTGAGTAATTAAATAAACACCTTATCACTACCCCACAACAACATCCATCATGAAGCGGGTTTCTTTCCGAAACTCATGTTTAGATGAATAGTACTATTACGAGAAAGTTGTAACAAAAAAGTATAAGTTTTTATTTGCTTTGTAAAGGTACAAACGCACTCTAGTGCAGATTATAAGAAGAAAAAACAAACATCCCGACATGATAAAACAAACATGAAATAAAAAGCAAAACGAAAGGTAATGCTTGTGAAAGCGAACACATATACAGATGGAAAAGAAAACAGAAAAAAACGTCGGAGAGGAAAAGTATTTTGAGTGAATGTCGATGTTTTGATTGAGTCTTGTCATAATTTACACCAGAACAGTCAAAATCAACGGGATGGAAAGGGAAGGTAAAGATAGAAGCTTTACATTTAATTGAACTGTTTTATACTTATCATACACAGTTACGGGCAATTAACGGGAGGAGAAAGGACAGTGCGCGGGCAGTTAGGAGTTTTGTGTGCGTGTGTACGTTTGTGCACAGTCGTCTGTAAGTGCCAGATAGGCCAGTGAGGTTTAGCGAAAATGATAAATTAAAATATATAGAAATTGAATATATACACATATACAACTCAGTAAGAAAACAAAAATATATATATGCAAATTAATGCAACAACATAGACCTGAAGTAGCTGCTCAGCAGATGGAATGGATGGAAAGAAAGATGGAACAATTGGGGGAAGGGGGGGGGGGGAGGGAGGATAGCCACCAAAACATGCAGAAAAGAACGCAGGCAACAGTGTAATAGAGCAGAGTTGGCAACTGCAACCAACATAAGGAAACAATAAAATGAAGTAAAGTTGTAGAACGCATTGCTACGCAGCATCCAAATGAGGAACTAGAACATATAGCCCAGAACACAGCTCGAGTTAAAACAGTAGAACAGTAGCGCGGGTGCGGCATAGTGTGTTTGCGAACATAATGTTAGACCACAGTGAAGCGACAAATGATTAAACCAAAAGCGTACACACCTAATAAAGGAAGGTAGAGGTTTTTTTCATAAGTAAACCGATGTAATTAGCAAAAATCCAAACAGCTATAGATGCAGTGAAACCGATTGTTGATGGAGAGCCAATCACCGGATGAGGAGATGGGAAGGAAATGTAATTTTGTGACCGTTAATTTGCATGTAAATTGTTAACAGCAGAAACAGCATGCTGCCCTTTCCAACTATCCCACGCAAATGAGCAGATACAATTACCCGATGATTTCAAGAAGAATAATTGTTCCAACAGCAACAACAAAAAGCAAACAAACAAACACATACATACATAAATTCAACAACACTTCCTTAGAAAACGTTACGCAGCAGTACGCTAAGCAGCAGAAGAGGCCAAAGACGGACGGATAATAGAACAAAACAACAAAACCGAAATACAGGAATTTTTCAATGTGAAAGTTGTGCCAAGTTTTGCCCATTTTTTCTATTCGCTGGAGAGCACAGGGAGAAGGAGAGGAAGCTCATAAAGATATTCAATATTATATTAATCCATGTATAACCGTTGTAATCCTGAAAACGTAATTAAAAAAAATGCTACCATATCTTATCATCATCCAAAAGGTTCACAATCCATCAATACAGCAACAATACAGTTATGTGTAAATCAAGCATTAGCACCCAGCAGAAACAGAATGCAACTTTAAATGCAAAGCAAAAGAGAGAAGTAATATAAAACGCACCGTTGTCAAATGGAGGAGGAGATAAGCTCGGTTAAAGAACACTGCTGTTTCTCGAGAGAGTGCAGTAAGTTGTTACGATAATTCTAAACCATTTTTATGTCTCTTTGTTGTACCATCAACGTACCAACACATTCATCAAGCGCACCATCACGCATCGTTAAGAAATAGTGCAGTGTGGTTATCTTTGCAATTGTGGTTTTGTGCAACATCTTATTAAAATCCATCTCACTGATTGTGTCAATGAAAAGAAAACAGCCAAAAAAAAACTAATCTACGTGTGCTTTCTTCTAGACGAGTTTACATGAGCAAGATAGAAAGAGAGAGAGAGAGAGAAAGAGAGAGAGAGAGAAGGAGAAAAAAAGGGAGAAAAAAGTTTTCTTATATGGTAACGATTTTTCCTAAATCAAGGGTGTTAGTTTTTGGACACATTTTGCTGCAACTCACCACAAAACGCAAGACTGTAAGAGCACACAGTTTGTAAAACTTTATCACAATTGTTACAAGTTATCCACTACACCTTCCAGCACCCGTGCGCGCACCCTTTTCTCTTTTCGTGTTAAGGAAATTTTAGCAAAACGTTAGCGAAGCAGTGCTAAAATTACTAAATTGAGCAAAACAGGATGATCCATTTGATCGTCAGCTTCTTTTCGGGGAAGCGACGTGTGGTAGGGGACGTGCGTAATACCGTTTTTTTTCTTATCAATGTGATTTGCTTCTTTGTGGATAAATGATAAGAATCTATTTGTGAAACGGCACCCGAAACATAATTCGAATCAGAGGTTCAACTTACACTGAGTAAAGAGGAAACATGATAACACGGGGCAGAACGATCCCTTAAACTAGTGGCAACCGCGGCTAAGAACGGCTATTCCCAGGCGTTAATTGTTGGGTTTCGCTTATTTCGATTGGTTTTAAAGTAAGACGATAGGGCGAAAAATGAAAAGCAGCAGCACCACGTGGCTGTTGGCAAAAGAAGGAATAGTGAACAAGAAACTAGGGTGCGAAGGCTTAAAGTAGACAAATGTAATTCGTGCATATATTTGTTGCGAAGGGGGAGCACAGAAGAGAAAATAACCGAAAATAGAATCCGCAAAAGGTTGCACCTGTAACCGTGAACGGAGAAGGGCAAATGATAAACCTTAGTGTCTCGTAACATGAAATTAGGAATGCATGGCAATCATACAAATAGAGCTTCTTTTTTAATACAAAACAAGTGTTGCATCCAATTATGAGGGGCGAGTAATTCCAGCTTAACTAATAGTGAAATTATTACCACGACGACGCACCTACAAGCATTGCAAGCGAGCGCACGTGTTTGTAGTGACGCAAAGGCGAAGAGCGCGTAGTAGAGTGACGGCGTAGTGCGCTAGCAAATAGTATCGGCAACCACATACACACATACATACACTATCACTTACACTTACACACTGTAGAAGAAAGTAGACCAAGCGAGAGATGGCGAATGTTAGAGCGGGAGAGCTGTTCAATTACGGCCAACGCGTGTAGCGAGAAAGGGCCGGCTACTTTGATGCGAAAAAATGCTGATCACAGTTCTTATGGTAGCAGCCGAACATCGTTTGACGAGATCCCAACCGTGAGCTGACACAAGTGAAAAGGTATTCTTTTCGTTAAAACAAAAACAATTATAAATAGTAAAAGGGAAAACATTGCATTCATATTTTGTACCGCGTGGAAAACAGACATTATTTCGGAGCGTTAAAGTATTAGGAAATTATAACAAACAAACAAAAGGAACCTAGAGAATGCTTACACCCGTTCGTGTGTTTACATTAAGTTAGAATAAACCAAATAAACAAGCAAAAATAATGCAAAATCCGGATCACAGCTCCGGTTATGAGTGGATAGAAGAAAAATCAAGAGACGCGCAACACGTTACAATATCAGCATACAGAAAAGAAATAGAAACACTCACACACATACACAGACACAAACCGGGTAATGCCAGCCAGTCATGGTGCCAGTGTAAATGGCCGCGTTTGCAAAAGGGTATAATTGATGAGCACGTGTTTATATGAAATGTATTTATATTTTATATACAGAAAATATTTGCCAATCCCTTCGAACAAGCATCGGGAGCCCTTTTTTAAAGCGTACCGAATGCGATAAAAAGAGTGCAGTGTGCTCCTTGGGATGTGGTGACAAATTACAGTGTAGCGGCAAACCCCACATGCCAATTTGCAGATCACACAAATGAATTAAAGCCCATGCGCGAGAGCAATGACTTTTGTACAACATTGTGCAGCCAAATTGTCGTACGATAGGAAAATTATGCAAAAGCGAGATGGCGTAGAAGAAAAAAGAAGCAAGAAAAGAAAAACAAATAGACAAATCATTGTGTATGGTTAAGTTACGTTCAAAATGCAGAAACTAAACAGAAAGCAGAAAAAAGAGAAAAAAAAACATTAATTCATCATCTAATGAAGAACACATACAGAACTATGGAAAATGCACTCAATAAAGGAAGGAAACCAAAAAAAAAGAAACAAAGCCCACTAAGAACCTTGTCTTACAAAGCATCCGAAATGATAAATATTTTTCTTGTATAAACGAACTCTTAAATTATTTTCCACCCAACAATATATATGCTTATCCGGTAAGAGAAAACACTTTTGGTGACACTGTTGATAACCCTCTCTTCTTTTTTTAGGAGGGTCGGGAATATGCCACTATACTTTCCGTTTGACGAATAGATATTTAGAGGCATACTACACGTTTATGGAGTCCATTTGTTTTGTTTTACTGCTTCCATGTTTGTGACTTGTATTGTATTTGGTGTTTTACCTGTTCTATTTTTGTGTTATTCTTGGTTCGCTTAGTTTTGTGTTAGTTTGTTACGCCAAGTCTTTTAGTGTGTTTTAGGTTTCCATTTTGTATATTATTTTGTCTTTATTGATTGTTTTCCTTGTTTTTTTTTCTTCTTCTTTAAATCTTCTTTAATGTTCTTGTTAAATATACGCTGTTTACAGATACAACACCTATTTAACCCTTTTTTACTTTTTGAATGGATGGATACATTAACTATGGAAGTTTTGTTTTGTATTGAGTTATGGAGCAAAGGCTCAGACCACCGTGCTAATGGCGTAGGCCTGTTATATCGATTCCAATTCGTAGCACACAGGCGAACGATTAATTATCTTGCTGCGAGTACATTAAGTCACAACGCTCCATACACAGGATTAACTATCTTGCAATGGAAGGGTACATTTAGCCACAGAAAAATCCAAAGCACATAAGTGTTCTGGTAGACCTTGACCCTGCAAGGTTTGTTGTGCCACCCAAGAAAAAGATATGTCATTTTAATATGCTCCTTATTGTTTTTTTTTAAGGATCCCCTATGAGAGATGACAATGGAAACATTATTTTAAAAAAATCCATAACTTAAAACACAATTACGAGGCACCACTAAAACCTACTGATACAACAAACAAGAAACAGCGAGATACATTACTATTATATATATTATAAAATAATTTAAAAAAAAACAAAATTAGACATGATTGCTTCCCTTTTTCGATCGTCCTTCGGAAATTATATTTGATATCATTTATTTATGTTTATAAGATTTTGTTCATAGGAAACAGATTCTATTCATTGTTATTATTATTATTCACTAAACTGGTAAACTGTAAGAGACGTGTTCTAGAGAATGACGAAGGATAATGATGGAGCTAAAATATATGAAACTCGTAGAATCAAAACCATTATGCCATTACATTACATGAGATGACATTGGTTATAATGCCTATCACGTGATTTTCACGATTGAATAAACGTGCAATATGTTATCTGTAGCTATACATTTTATTTGGAACTGTACTGTACCTATAAATTTTATCTGGAACATGATTAGACGACCAAACCTTATTAAGTCCGTGATTTAAATATCTTCTTACCCTCGATTTGTTTTTGGATTGTAACCGGCTATTTATCTTTCTTTGTTTTTACGCTTGTAAATATCGAATATTTTCCTATTGAATATTAATATTAATATTTAATTGAATATTTAAATATAGTTTTGAAATCTTGCACTCGTATGAAATACGAAGATAAAACCACAAATCAAAACTAAACTAAATCAAACAAATGCCACATACCATAAAACCCCTATACATAGATTAAAATTACCTTTAAATTAATCTTCCAAATTTTCATGGAGTTTTGTTTTATATTGTTGAAAGCTTATCAAACCTTATATGTACACAGAAAATCTCCGTGGCAAGCGGTTCAAGATACATGTGATTCTGCAATACGCGTGCTTTGAAAAAATGTTAGTTCAACGCTTTAATTAGATTTTTTTTATCGAACTATCGAATCAATTGTACCAATTATTATGTAGGATCTTTTATTAAATTTTATCAAAATACAAAAGCAATAAAATAGAGTAAAACATTGTGCTTTCCTCCTTGAAATGACGAAGTCTTATTGCTGTAATTGTACCTTTACCAATTTTCATCTCATTTCAAATGTGTTAAAATTTAATTGCTTTTTAAAAAGGTTTTCTAATTATATTAAGAACAAAACTCGCTCAAATAAACACCAGTTATTTGGAAAAACTGTGCATAGTTTCTGTTTTATTTTTTATTTTTGACCCCAGTGTACATGGGTAAACCTCATTTTAAAGGGAATGAAATGGAAAATACCCGATTTGGTACATCACTGCACACAATATTAATTATGGAGCATAAAACGTGTGTAAAACATGAACACTGAACATGTAGGTATTCTACAGCTTTGGTGGGAAAATACCAAACCCCATCTTGTAAGTGGTTCCACTGCAATGATCATTACAACTCGTCAAACAATGAAATCCAAAAGCATTTTGGCATATACATTTTAAATAATCATCACCAATTATTTACGCTTCGCAATCTTCAGCATGCAGCCGCATATCACCCAAACTTGGGAACTGGGCTCCGCATATCGGACAAGAGAATCCATCGCCCTGCGTTTGTGCCGTGGTCAATGTTGAGGAGGTAGATTCCAGTCTGAAATAAGGAAACATATTAAATACACAACATGGTTCATATTGATCCATATTAACTTACATCTGTATGGCACGTCGCAAGTCAGATACTTTTGCGATGGCAGCTTCATGCTGTAAAGCTAACATGTTTTTAGCATTTTCTGTTCCACTAAGCTTTTGTTGCAGTTGCGCGATTTGAGCATTTTTCTCTTCGTTCTGCTCAATAGTTGCTTGCAAATCAGCACGAAGCTGTAAAGGAGTGTCGTATAGGATAAGATTTTAATTGTAAAAAATATTTAAAACACCCCGTACCTGTACAATCTTAGAGCTCAAATCCAACTTCTCCGCATCGAAGAGTTTAACAGTTTCATTTAGCTTTTCCAGCTCTAAACGATGCTGACCTTCCTTAGCATCGATGTGTTGTTTTTGATTCGCGTGCTGGTTTGAAAGATCTCCTAGTTCTAGAAACGAAATGAAATGCCAAACAGTTACAATCATGATACCATGAAACACTATTTAAATAGCTTTTATCCTCACCTTTCTTCAAACGGTTTATCTCCTCCCGTTGTTTTTGGTCCTGTGTTTTCAACTATAGAATATGAAGGTTATAGATGTAATAATTTGATTACCTTTTATACTATCTTTTTACCTTTGTGACGTCCTCCTTAGCAATCTTGAGCTCTGTCTCTAATCGCTTAATTTCCTTCCGATGGTCTTCGGTTTGTGTTGCCAAATTTGTTGCCAAGCTTAGGCGTTGTTTCTCTTCATTAAGTAATTCTACAGAATAAACAAAAGCATGAGTTGGTAGGATATAAAGAAAACGTAATAATGTATAACATTTTTCCGCATAGCACACACCTACCTGCTTTGAGTCGCTCGTTATCGATTTTTTCCAACGAAAGTTGTTTTTCAACCTGTTATTGTATTAATATTTCAGTGAATTTCGCAATTTTACTACATCACTTCTTGCTTACCTCTGAAAGCTGTTCAACTTTTGCTTTTAGACTAATGCACTCTGTAAAAGTGAAATATTTGCCAATGTAAAAGTCATTCACATGGTTTGATAGTGTTATTTGTATGGAACTACGTACCATCGAGAAATTTACTTGATATCTTTGTCAGTTGTTTATTTTCCTTTTCCAGCTAAAAAGGTGAAGAAAGAAGTCATTTCAAATTACAACAAGTCTCTATCAAATCTCTCATAATGCAATAAAAGATTTACGCGATCCCGTAACTGCGTGTCTACATACACTCAACTGAGCTACGAACCCCTTCGAACTTCTGTCAAAATTGTATGGGACTTGAAGGTTCGAAGGACTCGACGATGGGTCTTCCACCTCTTGCGGGAACCGAGCAGATCAGGTTCGTCGTACCTGATTGAGCTAGTGTAGACACACAGTAATAGGCGTGTATTTCAAGGGACAGTTAAACCTCACTAGTTGGGTTTTGAATGCGCCCCATCTAGTAAATTCAAACTCAATATTTGGGTTGTTTGACAGTTAACAGACTTAACAGACAGGCGTTTTTAGGAATATAATCCTATTGTTATTTCCCATTCCTTCCGTTTTGATTGTGCCTTCGGAAGATGTCTTCTATTCGAGGATCGGACGATACTACACTTCTTCGAGGTTCGATTGAATACTAACTCTTCGACTACAATGCTAGGCTCGGACGATTACTAACTAACTCTGGTTCGGATACAGCACCGTTTTTATACTTTGCTGCCCGTATCCAGAACCTTCTACTGTTTTCTTCCCGCCTACTTGTGGTTTCTAGATGCTAATAGATTAGTAGCGAACCTTCTGGTTGCGATCCCTCCAGAAAATCATAGTTGGCATTTTTGTCCGACGCTCTGTCGCCACACGTTGCTACGCGACTTGGAGTATTTTGGAAGTATTTTGGAAAAATAATGTATGAAAAGTAACAGAAACAAAGAAAAAGTGCATCATTTGGCAACCTCGTTGGTTGGTATACGATCCAACTATTGAGGGTCTAGCCATCATGTATCCCAACTAAAAAGGACCGAACTAGTGAGCTTCTACTGCGACAGTTTGCTGCGTTAAGTAAAACCATTTCAAATCTAAACGTTTAGTTTTAAATTCTTCTTTTGAAACAATTAATGATATTCGTTATAAAACTGAAAAACCTTTAACAAAGACGAAATTTTGAAGAATTTTTGTAGGATTTTTTCAATGTTTGAAATCAATTCACCTTGGTGGAGAAACCTTACACAAGTTTTGTATTTTAATTTGTTTCATCTAATTGAACTGTTTTTAAATTCCCAGTGTGATCCAATAATATCCGTAGCAAGCAACTGCATTTGATCATTTAATTTTGTCACTCTTGTAAGAACACTTTTGAATGAAGTATAAACAATTTTTTAAGCGAACGTCGACATACGCAAAAATCGAGATACGATAAACCGTTCAGTCCCAAAATTAGTGAATATTGGAGATTTGCTGTACTGCACCCACTTACTTTTGCAATTTTTTCTTCTTCTTGCGTCAACTGCTCCTTGTTGGATTTTTCTGGCTTAGCTTTCTCTTCCACTGTTTCCTTCTGTTGATCTTTGTAATTTGATGCTTTCATTCCAAAGTTGAAATCTAATTTCCAGTTGAGCTTTGAACCTGAAGAAGGCATAAGGCATTGGCTGTGTTATGGAATTGAATTGCTACCGTCAATGAAAAACGGAATGACTCACCAAAAGGCTGCATTACAACGCCCATCAAACTCTTGAGCTTCTTGCCCGTACTCTTCGACGCTTTCTTGCCTTTACACTTCTGTCCATAAAATGTAACAGCTTATTATGTGAAATCCTTACTATCTTTTAGTTGTTGCTTACCCTTGCTATATCTTTCTCTTTGCTATTTTCTCTATCTTTACGTTCCTTTCCCTCGTCATCTTTCTTTAGCGAACGTTCATCTTCCTCGGGGTTTGGTTCTTCTTCCTCATCGGAAACACAGCTTTCCAACTCACTATTCACCTCGTCATCAATCGCTTCATCGTCCGAATTTAGTAAAAACTCTGCTGCTAGGCCTAGAGCAATATCGGCTCGTTCTAGAATGCGTTTGCTAGCCATATTGAAATGCAAAACACGATTAGACACCTCACCACAACAGAAATGCGTGATGCACCGATTACAAACTGTCTCGGTTTTAGCTTCCCGTAAACATTTGCTTGGGCTGCGCATGCGTAAGTACACTTTTCGCCAAAAATAGCCCAACAAGCGGTTTTGCATGTTCGAAATTCCCACCCTGTTAAAAGATGTATTCCGCTCCTGGTGATCCATTTATTGTTGATTGAAAAGATTCTTTGGAACGCGTTTGCTACTCTTCTTGAGGTAAGTTAAGTTAAGTTAGTTAAGTTTATTCATCGGACGAATTTCTTACGGGTAACTTATGTTCTATACATTACTCGTAAACGCTCTCGTATCACAGACTTTGAGATATTAAAATCGAACAGTTCACGCACATCAAGAAACGCAACACACATTACATTGTTTGGAACACTTTGTCCGAAATTGGTGGCGCTAACGTGGAACATGGAATATCTGTCGTTGTATTAGAGCTCTTGTTGGCGCGAAAAAGTTCATCGAGCTAAGATTCTCCCGTTGTTTAATATGTTGGATACAAAAAGGCAGTGGGATCTTTTGCGACGAGTTGATGAAGACTGGAAACCAAGTAGGAGACACCTAGCGTCGTACAAATGTCGAGTATCTCCAGTCCTTCAGGGAAGTAGCCTTATCGCATATCAGGTGATCTTCCGTTGGATACCCTCTAGAAGTGTCGACAATGCGTTTGTAGAAGGACTACAAACCACATTGCCGTATTCTACGACTGAATTCAGTTAACGGACAAGAGAACACACTGTACAGGGCTTTGATGGTCATGGGGTCATATGGTTAGGCCTCCTATTTGGTTTGCTCTAGACATCACCGATTTAAATTGGGGTTTAAGGTTGAGACGAATGTCAAGAAGGATGTCCAAAACGCGGATACAATCAGTCCTTTCTAGTGTTTGGCTGTTTATACTATAATCACAGCATCCAAGAGTTTAACATCATCGGCGAACTTTAAAATCTCGTGTTGATATAAGAGTCGTGCGGCGTCGTTCTTGACCAGAAGAAACAGGAGAGGTCCTAAGCTGCTTCCTTTTGGAACTTCGAAAATGCACAAGATATATCGCGACAGCTTGTTCACTATTTTGACGCAGTATGTCCGTTCAGTTAGATATGGTCTTGTCCAGCGAACAACGGTATCACAAAATCCTAGCTTCATTAACTTTGCGAGGAGTATGCTGTAAGGGATCGAATCAAAGGCGGCCTCGGGTCTGCGTAATTAACAAAAGCCTTTCTCAGATAAGGACTCGTTGGTACAAAAAAATTTGTTGGTTTAAATTGTTACGGCCATGTCTTTCAACAAAAATGCTGGAAATTGTGGTTTTCTCCTGTGATTAAAATAGAATATCTTTCAACTATGATCGTTGCTCAACAAACGAGTTCCGATTGAACGGCAGTGATGACGAGGTTGACAAAATTGTCGAAAACTGCAGTAACGATGTGTTTAATTACACAAATAACGGATTTGTATAAATTGGCTTCTTAATTATGAATAAAACGAATCAGTTTGTTAAAACAAAAAAAAACAATAAAACAATAAAAATCGTACTTCTTTCTACAAAAAAGGAAAAATAAATTTGAAAGAATTATAAACGCTAAAATACGATAAGAGCTCCCGAACTCCCATTATCTGTTATACATAATCTGTTATACAGTGTCACAGTGCATGCATTTTTAAAGGTACAAGCGCGTGATGAGTATCACCAAAATTGGAGACAGCCTGTACTCGTAAACATTTCCAATCTTTAGGCAGGCGCATGCGTGTAACAGTATTTGAAAAATGTAATCCCAAAACAACGGTCACGTTTGAACATTAGAAAATCCCCTTTAAAAAAAACTCTGTAAGGGCTTTGTTATAATTCACAAACTCTAGTTTATTTCACTTGGTTTCATGTAATAATTCGACGATGCTCTTACGTTGTGTCTTATCCATACCACGATCCAAGCAGAAGAGAGAGAGCAAAAATTTTACATTCTAACCCAAGGTCTCTTGAGTATAGAGGTCGATGCATCCAGTGTAAAATGACAAATGGTCGTGTGAAAAATTTTTGACAGTAGGGTTAGAAATTGTTTTTGTTTTTAAAGCCTAAGCATTGTGTTGTAAAACCGCATTGGTAACGTAGCAGCGATTCCGTGTTCGGTATGAATTGCTTAAAAATACATTATTACAAGCCCGTCAGCAGTATCGATAAAGCTCAAAAAAAAAAAATCGTTTGTTTGGTAGTAATTTGTCCTGCAAGGGGTAAAACAATGTCGGCCGACTTACGTTTGGTTGTGCTTTGCTGCGTGGTCATCGTTGTGCAGTGTTTTTCGCAACCAAAAGCAAATAATTATGTAGCGGCACCGGTGTTACAAAACTGCAGCAGGCGATTTTTGTAAACACTTTCTGACCGAACTGTCAAAAACCAGGGCTCAAAATGCCGGACGCGCAACGGCTATGCATCGACCTCTATACTCAAGAGACCTTGGTCTAACCTATCATCCTAACGTCTTTCTCTTCCTGCTATCCTAACGTCTTTCTCTTCATGTCATCCAAACGTCTTACTCGGCCAGCCGTCTCTCGATCATTAACCTTTTATATCGTACATCAAGGTGTTTGTATTTAGAAGGTGAAGTCGTCCAGAGCAAATTGACATTTCTCAACCTGACATAACACTTCTGGGAGCTCTGGCAAGGTGTTTGTATTTAGAAGGTGAAGTCGTCCAGAGCAAATTGACATTTCTCAACCTGACATAACACTTCTGGGAGCTCTGGTACAGAATTTAGCGAGGGGCTGGTGAGGGTGCTGAAAACTGTATGCGATTTTGACATAACAATTCCAAAGATGTCGCCTGGCGAAAGCGATAAAAATTCACCTGGTAAATACAAACACCTTGATCGTACATGCTTATTTTATTTTATAAAAAAATTGCTTTTGCGGATTTGGAAGACGTTGGTCTTTGTCATCAACCTTATCCCTAATACCTATATTCTTCTTCTTCTTAGGTGGTACAACAACCCCATTGGGGTCAAGGCCTAACCAGAGCACTAATGTGCTTTGGCTCTTTACCCCTAATACTCTAATACCCTACGGCTTGTGATTAAAATCGGCGTGGAAAAACTAACTTTCTAATTTCATTTACTTTTCTTTTGCATACTTAAAAGTAAGTAGAAAGTTTACAGAGTATTGCAAAGAGGATTAGTAAGTTAGCACAACCTGCTGGCATGCTTCGTACCACCACTCCGGCCACAAACAGCAACAACGGAACGCGACTGCTCTGCACCTGGAGAACCACCGTGATCGAACTTGGGAACGAACCGCTGGAACCTGTTCCGGAAACCAGTCAGGAAGGTAGGACTTCAGAACACTTCAGTACAGTTACGAACTAGAAATAACAATTCTTTCTTATGAACACCAGATCATAACAAAGATAAACCAAAAATTTGTAGATTATTGGCAAATTTTGGATTTAAATCTTCTTGGCTACACGAATTTCTGTTAAGTAGCTTTGTGTTTACAAAATCGCTCTGTAGTTCCTCACAAAATCTTTTTTTATATAGTCTTTATCCTGGTCTTTCACGTGATGAAATATTTCGAATTATGAGTAAAACGCTTTCAGAATTTAAGAATACAGACGTTGTTTATACGTGTAGTACGTCACAGATCACTTGGTCGCGTGGTGTACCATCACGAGATCAGATCACGTGGTGTACCATCACGCGTTAACGTAAATAGGCCAGGCCTGTGTGCCGCGTTCATGAACCTATTGAAGTATCGTGCCGTAGCCATCAACTGCCGTGGTATTGAGTAAGTCGCGGACTTGACATCTGTACAACAACCTTGTAAAATCTTCTTCATTTTATTAATGATGTTGTCTCCGTTCTTCCTGTTTCTGGTCATTTGCTTTATGCCGATGATCTGAAAATCTTTCTCCTTCTTTCCTGTTATTGTGATTGTGCTGCCCTTCAATGTTTCATTTATGATTTCGCACGTTGGTGTTCCGCTAATTTCCTCGATCTATGGATTACCCGTTCACGTAATCCTATCTTTTTCAGTTAGCTCCATAATTTGTTGCCTCTTCCTCGTGTCCAAGTTATTCGCGATCTGGGTGTAACTCTGGACTGTAAGCTATCCTTCACTCCTCATTACGAGTGCTTAGTCTCCAAAGCGTTTAAGGTTCTCGGCCTTATCCGCAGACTAACCTCGCAGATTTTGGATCCTATTTGCCTGAAATCCCTGTACTGCTGTTTAGTTCGCTCTATCCTTGTGTGTCATGAGGAACCCTGATGCCCTGGTTTGGTCGGCCAAACTGGAACAGGTTCAACGTTGCTTCACCCGCATCGTATACAGGCGTTTTCTCAGTCACGACCCGTCCCAGATTCCACCGTATCATGTGCGTTGCCAGATACTCGCTTTAGAATCACTCGAGTGCCGTCGCGGACGGGCGCAGGCACTTTTCATAGTGTGTCTCCTTCTCGGTGCACCGGACGCCACGCCTCTCCTCTCCCGTGTCACTCTGTATGTTCCCATCCGCTCGCTGTGTTTAGTAAGTTTGGTAGGTTTACAAATTCAGCTTAGGGCTATTGAATTTAATTTGAGTTTTGTATAGTATTGTATTGTTTTGTGAACCATCTGGTGGACAACAAATATATTAATAATAATAATAAAAATTCTGCACTATCGATTAACCCCATACGTTGAATGCAGCCGCCTTTGAAAGTTGCCATGTACCAAGAGTAAAATTTTACGGCAAAATTGTTGAAATGACCGCAGCGTATGCGAAATGGAGCAACCTGACGATGCAGTCATTTGACTTTGGCGTGCGCGCCTTTCGAGCGATACATGTACATATATATAGTTGGTCTTTTCTTAAACTCCAACTGCTGAACATGAAATAAAAGGAATTAAACCGTATCGAACTAGTGTTCCACAGTTATTGAACATTACCAAATATCACATTAAAAATGAGCTCTTTTGGAATCCTGGCCAAACTGGTCAGGCCAACAAGAATGGCCCTGACCAACGTCACATGCCAAGTTAAGGTGATTGGAAATATTTCTGGATCCTTTGCTACCACCAAGGGTCAGCGCCAAGCCTAAAGACCAAAGTCTTTTAAGTAAAGCACAACAACAACAACAACAACCTGTGTTCTGTACAAGGGTTGGATCCGACGCCCCTAGGAGGCTACTATAGGCTCTCCTTCTCAACTCCTACTCAATACGTCCACGATGTGCAGAACGGTAACTTGTCGCCTAGATATCCAAGCTTGGGTACACGGGGAAACCCGCCCCCTTGGGCAGATGGGCGGCAAAGCTGAATAGAGAAGGGGAATGGACTGCTACTCGCTAGCAGTTCATCTTTGAGCGTCTGTTCTCCATGTTAGGAGCGGCTCAAACCAACGTCTGTTCCCCAGGTTAGGGGCGGCTGTACCATGTGTCCTGGCATCCTACGGAACGTAAATCGGCTAGGATGCATTGTTCCACCGACGAGATAGGTGCCGGGGGATAGGCCTTGCAAGAGTAGCAGATTCCTGCTAACAGCAGAACTAACAGAACTAGGCCAACAGAACTAGTCAGTTGAAGCAACACATTTGCTTTGAACTACCTACTTTATAAATTCACAAATCAAGCACTTTTCGAAACATCCTACGATCAAACGTACCTCACACTTAAAGTGACCCAAAACAACAACTTGCGGAATAGCAATTCTGCACATTTAAAGTGACCCAAAACTACAACTCGCGCAATAGCAATTCTGCAGATGTAAAGTGACCCAAAACTTGCACAATAAATATCGATAGACACCAGCATAATTTACCTATAACCGAATAGACCAATTTTAATAAACAGAAAAAGGCAAATATAAACATGTTTATATTTCATGTAGAAAGTGTGTCACCGTTTTACAAACACCAGAACCTACCACTTGAGAAAAACACGGAAGCAGAACTTTGTAAACCACCAAAACTCTGAGTATAAATAAAGATGACAACTGCGGGCAGGCAGTCAGTTGAGTGCAGCCCACTAGTTCGTTATACACCGATCTCGTGCGTCTTTGGTGTTTTAACTAAATCCCTCCCCGCCTAAGCGTTCGATTAATTTTCCACCCGCTAATTAAACTTTTCTTTGCGTAGAAAATGCTGACTTCACCAGCGTAAACCAGTGCGCGTTCGAAGCGACGACCACCCGGTTTTGATTTCTACGCGTGCGATCCCAAAAGTCTCGAGTATGTAATTTTATGCAGTGTCCACGCTATCCAAATCAGCACCTTTTGCACGCTGCGCAAACCTTTTCCGCAAGGTCCAGTGCGCCCGAACCTATCACACAAGCCACCCCCTGTATCATTGCAACGAAAAGACACCATGAAGTTACACCGATTTGGACCAATGATATCCGACCAACGCTACGGTAAAAGGACTACGATTGAAAACTCGGTACATGGAACTGCAGATCTTTCTCCTCACCCGGGAGTACCAGAATACTAGCAGACAAAGTGAGGGCCCGCGGCATCGGAATAGTAGCACTTCAGGAGGTGCGCTGGAAAGGAGTTACGGAGCGTCCCTATCGCAGCGATTGCATGATCTACCAGAGCGGTGGTGAAAAGCATGAGCTCGGTACGGCG